>JANHZT010010227.1:10068-25037 GCA_032468215.1 Stegonotus admiraltiensis
GGGGGCGGGGCCAGTCAGAATTTTTACTAACGGTTCTCTGAACTACTCAAAATTTCTGCTACTGGTTATCCAGAAATGGTCAGAACCTGCTGAAACCCACCTCTGATTCCAGAGTGGAATGTGACAGTAAAACAGGAAGTGCGCAGTGAATGAAAGCAGGTAAAAGAAAGGAAGGTGAAGACAGAAAGAGGCCAGACAGGCCTGGAGATGCCAGGCCCTAAGACAGACATAGCAGTTAACCTGAAGGAAGGTGCTGAATTGATTCCCTCCAGATTTTGTCTCAACTGGGAAACCATAACATCCAAGATGTCGGGGTTTCTGTTCAACTGAACTGTGACTTAGTCAGAACATTTTGACTGAACTACCAAGTCATAATGCACTTCTTTTAGGCACATAAGAAAACACATTTTCTGTTTTGTAGTCACTCCTTTTTAGTGCTTGTTTAATTTTTTTTATCATTAGGTTGTGGAATCCACATAGACAAAGAAACACGCAGCTGTTTCAAAATGCCCTTCAGGTCTAAGAGACCTGAAATAGGAGGTCTATTTTTGTGGTGTCATCCTTTTGTCCAAAGAAAGGCTCACCGGTTTCACAAAGTTAGGACTTTCTTTTTATTGTACCCTAGAGCTCCGTGTGTAAATATTTGTATCTAGAACGGCTGATGCTTTTGTGGTGCTATGCTATTTGCCAGGCCTTAAGAGAAGAAAATATCAAAAGAGAGAGATCATTAAAAGCACATTATTTCCAGCAGCTGTTTTTGTTGTTCATGGATGCTTTACAGAGGTATTTGTAAAATGTAGAAGCTTTCATACAAGTAATTATACTTCTGTCTTTTAATTTTACTACTCTCATTTTGCTCTTTGATGGAAAAGAACTATATAATTATTCATGGCCTTAGGAGCAATCTGATATTGCTTGGATTGTATCTTATATGTTAGGATAATGTATATTAAATGGATGGGCAGCCATAAGAAAAAATAGAATGGGATTAGATAAAAAAGAAATACATAAAATATTCTATAAAAAAGTAACACATTATTCCTAAAATATGCTCTTCTAATACTTTTGAGTTAGTAGATTTAAAACTAAGCATCCTGTCTGAAGAGAAACTGGAATGCTTATCTAGATCTGGGAGCAAGCTTGTCAAATATTTCTTTCTTTTTCATTTGAAATAGGTCGGTTCATGAGTACCTAAGTGGAGAACCTTTTCAAGAATACTCAGACAGCATGTATTTTGATAGATTTCTCCAATGGAAATGGCTAGAAAGGTAAGTGGCATAACAGTGGATGTAGTGAAACTTTTTTAAATTAAAAGATATAATTAAAAAGATAAAACCAATAAAGCAAAAAAGAAAAGAATAAAAAGAAAAATGCAAAGTGCAGAAATTTGAAAAAATAAGAATATAATAAAGGAAAAGGAAAAGAAATGTATAAAGAAACAATAAGTATAAACCATTTTAGAAATTCATCATCTCTTAAAATAAAACAAATTATCTCTTTTTACCATATCACATCTCTTAACTATAAACAAATCTTTAAAGTTTGTTGTTCAATACCAATGAACAAAAGTCCAGTAAAAGTTACCAGAGAATACTGGCAAAATAAATAAACATTATTATATTAACCTTGATCAAATAAGCCAACTTTATATTTTCAACTTTTAATAATCTTGATTTTTAGTCCTTTCAAAACATGTCCCAGAACTTGATTTCTTTTCATTTTTTTCTTTGTCCGTTCTCACAAAATTCTTCAAGACTATAACAAGTCTCTTTTGTAAATCTAATATAGGAAATTTATCTGGGTCACTTTTTTAGTTTGTTATTTGTATATCCCTTGCATTATAATTAGGTGGCTCTTTTCTATGTCCAGTGTAGCACCGTTTTCTATATCATTCTTTTAACCTGTCATTCTTTTAATCTTTCAGATCATTCTCAATCTTGTAGGTAAAACTTGTTTCTCTTTCATAAGATGCTTTAAACACAGCCTATCTATAGAGGCAGACACTCTTAAAATTAACTTCTAGATTCATTGTTCATAAATATCCTTCAATATGTCCAATGTTAAAATATTTGCTTCATTCTTTATTAGTAAGTCATATTTAAACATTCCTCTCCTTTAATTGTAATCATTAGTTCCTTCCAGTTCCCTCTAATATCTAACCTTCAATGTGTCATTGTATTTTTAAGAAAATTCTAAACAAAAGCGTTTTCCCACAGGAAACAGTCTTATAATTAATTTCAAAATCTTATTTCAAATCCATCTGGATCCTTAGTAACTTTCCAAAATCAAAGTTCTAATGACTCCTTTGCTGTTTATTCCAAAAGAAAACACAATTAAATCCTTAAACATGTGTTTAGAACTTCTTTTGCTAAGAACAGAAGAAATTTATCCAGTGCTGTAAAATATGGTGATTTCTAAATAACTAAAAAACAATTTCCTAAAATTATTAGAAAACAAAGTATCTGAACCCTTTTGAAGGCACTGACTGTTGTTTGAACAAAAAGCTGGCTATTCCAGAGCTTTAAACCTTCTCAAGGCCATTGTCTTATGGTCTCCTCACAAGGACCATCTATCTGGAGCACTTGTGGGCAATCTCAAGTCTTGTCCTTGTCTGGAGAGGAATTAAAAGAGCCAGTCTACTCGGTGCCTCTTCATTGTACTGTAACTGTCACTTTCAGTTTAACAGTGTTATTTTCAGTTTGCCATTTCTTCCCTAGAACTCCAGTGCAGTACAGCCTTCATCTGTTATGGAACATGAAAAAGAATAAGCAGAAAATATTTTTAGTACAACCTTTCCCAATTTGCTGTCTTCCAGATTAAATTTCTTAATCCATATTCAGACAGCTCAGTTGCCAGGTTGAATGAAATCAAGCAACTTGATCCAACATAATGAACAAAAGGTGACTAAGGAAGATGATAGATAGATAGATAGATAGATAGATAGATAGATAACAAATAATATTTATTTCAATTAATATCAACCACGGGAAATCAGTAGCCAATGCAGTTCAAATGAATATAGGTTTATTGCATGTTAACACTCTCTGCAAGAATCTGAACTACTAACGCTTAAAGCAAATTGGTAGTAGATAAGGGTCAATGGAATTCAAGGTGGGCTGGTCTTAGATCTCTTGCGAGCATGAAGGATCTTGAAATTGATGATGCACTTGATTCCCTCTCTCGGGTTTAGCCGGGTCACCTCCTGGAGAGGTATTACCGCTTCTCCTTGACATATCCTGTGGCCAGATGAGAAAAAAGGAACATTTGGAATGGTTGAAAAGCAGTCATTTCCACAGCTAAATGATCTTTAACAAAGAATTTGTGGATTGTGCAAAATGAAGGGTTATAAAATACTCACCCATATTTCACTTTTAGAAAAACAAGCAGTTAATTTCTTAAAAGGAGAGGGAAATAGCTTGCTTTTTTAAAAAAAAAATAGTGCTAAGGATGGCAACTGCTTTAAAACTGAAGCTTAATAAAATGTATTAAAACATATTGTTTCCTTTTCCCAATTTTCTTTATTATTTCAGACAACCAGTAACAAAAAACACATTTAGGCAATACAGGGTATTAGGAAAAGGTGGCTTTGGAGAGGTGAGTAAATCTTCTTTTACACACTCTCAACTTGTAAGGGTAGCCAATTATTTTCTGCTGATAAATCTGATCAATTGAAGCATGAAATTGCATGATTTCATTCTAGCTGTATAAGAGTTCTTAAACTTGATTTATTGGGTGTGTGAGAAATGGATAGACATGGTTTTTTCTCCACATTTTGTAATGAATTACAGGTAGTCCTCAACTTACGACCACAATGGAGCTCATAATTTGTGAGAAATTTGTTAAGTCAGTTTTACCCAATTTTTATGACTTTTCTCACCACACTTGTTAAGTGAATCCTTGCAGTTATTAAACTAGTAACGTGGTTGTTAAGTGGATCTGGTTTCCCCATTGACTTTGCTACTTTGCTTGTCAGAAGGTCACAAAAGATGATCACATGACCATGGGACACTGCAACCGTCATTACTGTGAGTCAGTTGTCACGTATCCGAATGTAAATCATGTCCGCAAAGGTCATGTGTGAAAAATGGTCATAAATCACTTTTTTCAGTGCCGTCGTAACTACGAATGGTCAATAAGCAAGCTGTTGTAAGTTGAGGACTATCTGTGCTGATATAGTTTTTTGGATTCTGGTCTTAACTATTTGAAATGAAGATGGAATCTCTGTACATAGTGGATATACAGTAGATGTAGTCACATTTTATCTTCCCAAGCATTGGATGGGTTCCCCGAAGATGTTTACCAAATTGAACATAAAATATTATTAAATGCACTAATACTGATGATATTAACCATGTTTCATTATTATCAATACTATTGCAGCTCTCCGCCTATTTTTTTGCCTTGGCCCTTCTCACTTTTAGAAATGTAGCACCCAATATTTAAATCAGGGATGTCAGACTCAGATCCGACCCACAAGGTGCTTAGATTTGGCCCGCAGGGCCGCTCTGGAAACAGCGAAGGACCTGCCCGCGCTGCCTCTACCAATGAAAACGGGCTCCTGAGCTCTGTTTTTGGTTGCGACAGTCTCCTGCAACCCTCTGCCAGTGAAAACCGAGCTTGGGAGGCATGCTTTCACTGGCAGAGTGCTCAGGCCACTACAACATGAGTGACGTCAAGCTGGCTACGGCCACTCCAGCCCCCAATGTCAAACACAACCCTGATACGGCCCTCAATGAAATTGAGTTTGACACCCCTGATTTAAATCAATGGCAAGCTATCTTCTGTGCAAACATCCCTTATTTACAGGGTATCCCAGCCTGAGATTGTCATATGTATTATTTCTCTAAATTAAGAATATGGAAAACCAGACCTGTTGCATTGGAAGACTTACTTTCGTCCTCCTACTAAATGTCTGTTTAGTCTCCACTCAAAAGAATTTTGTTAAAATCAAGACAAAGTAGGGGAAATAGATTGATTTGGCTCTGTTAACTGATGATTTGTCCTATATCTTTTTTTTCCTATTGTAACTTTCCTCTTTTCAGGTATGCGCCTGCCAAGTACGAGCAACTGGGAAAATGTATGCATGCAAAAGATTAGAGAAAAAAAGAATAAAGAAGAGGAAAGGTGAATCCATGGCCCTAAATGAAAAGCAGATTCTAGAAAAAGTCAATAGTCAGTTTGTAGTAAGTATTGCCAAATTTGTAATGGGCATCAACTCTCATTAATACGTCCATCAGTGACAGGCACTTATAACAAAATGTATGCAGCTGTACGTCTTCCAGGCTGCATCGTGACTTAGATCAGGTTTCTAGTGCTAGCTCTGTATGAGTTCTTCGGTTATTACTTTTGCAATCGCAGTGGGTTTTTATGTATCGTTCACTGGAATTTGACAGCACTGTGTGGTTCCAAAATAATTGTTTATGGAAAAAACGGTGCTGCAAATTGCTCACTCTACAATGGAATGCATACTCCTATTAGCTCTCTACAAGACCCTACCAGAATCCAAACCTCTAGAATCTGCCAAGCCTCTTTTATTAGTTGTAGCTGCTGCTGGTGGTGCTGGTGCTGCTGGAAGAACATGTAGTAATAAATAAGACAATACTTAATCTTGAATCAATAAATTTCCTAACTTTTTCCTGAAGAACTAAATCTGCAGTATTGTGTGTAGTATTGTCTTCCACATCTTATAAAAATATCCGACTACAAATGAAGACAAATATATGTGGCCGAGGATGTTGCAGGACCCAATCTGGGTTGATCACCGGAACCAGATGTCTAGTATTCTGAGCTGTCGGGCTTGTGCTGGAGCCCATTCTAAGAACTTCATTGAACTGAAGTTTGATAATTAAACAAAGAGAGAAATTGGAATATTTTAAGATATGGGGACAATTTTACCATTGGTTAGAGAAGAGATATATATGGGGCTGTGTTGGCAAACCTATAGCATGTGTGTCAGAGGTGGCACACAGAGCTGTCTCTAGGGGCACGTGCACCATCGCCAGCTGCTCTTCTGGTTTCTGGCGTTCAGCTGGTCTTCGCAGGTGCCAGAGTGCCGGAAAACGGCCGGAAAACGGCCCCAAAAATAGCTCGGAAGCAGCCCCGAAAACGGCCTGAAAACAGCCTGAAAACCAGCCAAAAACAGGCACGCGTGCCAGGGGTGGGTTCTACTTACCTTTACCAGCAGTTTGCAATGGGATCGCACGTGCAGGCGCTTCGCTGGCACATGTGCCTTGCTTCTGCACATGCGCAGATTGCTTCTGACGATGTCAGGGTCAGTGGGCAGAGCCTCTCTCTGGTTTTACTACCGGTTCTATAGAACCAGTTTGAACCAGTGGCAACCCACCACTGATGCATGTGCCAGCCAGTTGACCTTCAGGTTTCCAGTGCTCCGGCACGTGTGAAGACCAGCTGGCTGGCACGCATGCACGTGCTGGAAACCCAAAGACCAGCTGGTGAGTGCGCGGGTTTCTGGTGCTCTGGCGTGCGCTCTGGGACACACACGTGCACACATGCACACACATGGACGCGTGTTCTGGTTTGGGCACTCAGTGCCAAAAAGGTTCTCCATCACTGATATAGGGTAATGTTGCAATGAAACAATGGGAGAAGAAAGGGGAGAGTGAAGATAGATAAATGTATTAATAGTAAGCAAGAAATATGGGGAGAATGTTATAATAAATGAATAATGTGGGGAGAATGTTATAACAAATGAATGGAAAATACTAAGAAATGATGACGATCGGAGGAGCAAGAAGAAGAAGTCACAAAAGATGTACCTAGATGATACACTGAATGATTGATTATGTATTGTATGTTTGTTTATAAAATTAAAAAAAATGTTTCAAAAAGATAATAATAAGAACTTCATTGAGGATGGGCTCCAGGACAAGCCCAAAGGCTCATAAGGCTAAACCTCTGGTCCTGGTGGGATTGGATCCTGCAATATCTGCCTGTATTCTTGTCCTGTGGTCGTTTTTTTTTTTTTATAGCCAGGATTCTATCCCATTTCTTCTTCCTTTTAACTGAACGATATCATGTCTTTTCTAACACAAAATGCAAGCTATGAGTGAATTCTGGGCATGAATAATTTCTTGAACTATAACTGTTGTTTAACAACTCTCATTCCAGGTCAATCTAGCCTATGCCTATGAAACAAAGGATGCACTCTGCCTAGTTCTAACCATCATGAATGGGGGAGACCTGAAATTCCATATCTACAATATGGGAAACCCAGGCTTTGAAGAAGAAAGAGCTTTGTTTTATGCTGCAGAGATTCTTTGTGGCTTAGAAGACCTACACAGGGAAAACACTGTGTACAGGTAAATTTTCTTTCATGCTTTCAGCAACTCACATGCATTTGCAGCTTTAGAGAAATTCTTTTTTTTTTAAATTAATTTTTTTTATTTTTTAATATAATAATTCCATCTTCAATTAAACAGTGTGTCGTCCGGAGTACAGATATCTTTATAAAATAATAATCAAAATTTACAACAATATTCATTACATTAACATTGATTCTATAATATTTAAATGATAATATTAAACATAATAATCATAATATTTGCTTCTCTTTCTTAACATATCCTCTCTGTTTCACTAACCTTTTTCTTTTGTTTCCCTGTTTCTAACTTCCTTTTTTGTTTTCTAACCATTGATAAAATAATGAAATTCTTATTATCCTCATATAATATCTCCTGTTCCTATATGTAGGTATCAATATGTTTCTCATTACCTTTTTTTAGTACCCTTACAACAAAAGAGCAAAAATTGCAACATAAGTACCACATCCAAATTAATTGGAATTTATGATTAGGTTTTAAGTGGCAAACAGTTAAAATTCTCTCCCACCAAAATGTGTGGCCTTGAGCCAACAGTTATTGCACAGTTTATCCTTACAAATCTAAATAAATTAATGGGTGTTTCAAAAATATTCTAGATCAATCCTGAATCAGAAATGAACAGAAAAAAATACGGTCATGATAAAACATTTTTCTTTTGCAAAAAAGTTCAATTTCTCTGGAGGAAGAAATTATTTACAATTGAGTACTGGATTACAGGAATTATAATAATGTACGGTTATGAAAATAGTCTTACCAAGAAAATAGTCTTACCAAGAAAAAAAAGATAATATTCCCATGACGCAGCTTTTATAAATAATGGTGGGGTAAAGATTGAATAACAATGTATGAAAATGATTTTTAACTATTTGTATTGCAATTTAAAGTATGGGAAAAACTTTTTTTCCCTAATGGCAAGTGAGCTATGAAAGAAAAAAAAGAGGAAAATCAATCCTATCTCCCAGACATATTTTCTGCACCATTAATGACCTCTAATGATCATATGCTTAGGTAAAAACTGCACAGGAGTTTGCTGAGTCACTGTGTTTGAGGCACATAAGGAACATCCATATTGGAATTGGAATGTCTTCAGTACCAGGCTGAGAAATTGGCTAGGATTCATTACCTCTGCCTTTACACTTCAGAAATTGTGTTTCATTTGGAACCTGAAACAAATATATTTTGGCTTAAAAATTCAGACAAACCATTCCGGAATATTTTGCTTGTTCCAGGTTTTAGCCATAAACAAATTTCAGATGTGTCTTATAGAGTGAGTAGAGCAAGGATGATACACCATCCTTCTCTCCCTTCCTCTGGCTCGTGGCCTGGGCACTGGCCCATTTACCAATTTTCCCAACAGTTTTATCCCTGTCTTCCCTTAGCCACCATCTTGAATTCAAGTGGATTTCTGCCTTTCAGCCTCTCCAGGTCAAAGAGATGCTACAGTCCAGCTTGGACCACGTAACTCCCCTCTCTCTCCTTTCCTCCTGCTCCTCCTTCTAAGCTAGAAGGCTTTATGGCCACTTATCTTCTTTTCTTGGACATAAGGGGAGGTAGGGAAGGAGGGGTGCTAGGACAATTTGGGGAAGGGTGGGCTGTATTTGAAATTTTGGATGGTGGTAGACCACCTAATGGTCCTCAAATTTTTACAGTGCCTTTCTTTCCCTGCCCTCTGTAGTTGTAACCCACCATGGTTGCCCTTGAATTCAAGTATTTCCCAGCCTGCCTAATTTCTCTGCAATCTTCCAGTTGCCTTTGTTTGTCGATCCCTAACTCGCTGCTGCTGATAGCCTTGCTTTTTTCCCACTTTCCCCATCCCACAACAGTTTTGCTTGGACCAGTCACATGTGGGGCAGGTGTCATGTCTTGACACCTATTCTGGATCTATATTCAGACAAAACATGCATGGCCTTTGTTCTTGACATAAGCTACCCAAAAGTGACTGTTCCATACATGAAATGCTCATTTCAGATATTATCAAGTGACAAGCAATTGTTCCTGTTTCTTTATTTATGTAATGCAGGAGGGGTTGTTATTCAGATCCTTCAAAATATTAACACTATAGCGATTGTAATGTAAATAACCTTAACAGTTTCTGATAACATCCTGCAATTCTGCAAAATTCTCTCTGTGCTTTATTCTTCATAGTTCTTTCTATCTCCATGTGATTTCCAATGTCTGAATATTGAACCCAAGTGCTAAATACCATTTTGATTAGGAACCTATTAAAGGTGCTTTTAAAGATAAATAAAACAAAGAGGCAAAGATCTGAAGCATCCAAAGATCTAATAACCCTGCTTGAAATTAAGGGATTAATTATTATGCTTTTTCATAAGAATAACTGACTCTGAGAGTAATTATTCATTTACAAGAGAAAGTTTAGCATTCATTAGGTCACCCAAATGCAAGAATTGCTAAAAACCACTGTACTATGTTGTTTTTAAATGGTAATGTTTTTGGCAATGCCAATTTATATATATTTATATCTGAACTGACAAGAGTACTCCTAAGGTGATTTTACCACCTCACTTTTACCCAGGAAACAATTTGCTTAAATAAAATAATGCAAGTGAGTGTGTTAAATAAGATAGTACACCTTCACAAATTATATCCCTAACATCAAAAATTATGTTTTTGTTATAAGATTATGACACAAGAATTGTTTAGAATACAATTCAAGTTGACCATCAGACCAATTTGCAATGGGAAGGGTCCTGAAACTCTCCTTTTCAGTATTTTAGATTGTTCTCAGAAATGATTTAAGCTTTGTCATTACTTGGAAGTAAACTTAATTATTTTTCCTCTATTAATCACTGGGGAACTTTTATTTGTTCAAAATATATTATGTGCACTATTTGTTATTATAAGCAAAGGCACATGAACTAAGAACATTTTGGTTCTCTTCTTTTTGTTAGTTTAAATTCCTATTGACCTCACAAGATAAACTTCACAAGATAAACCAGTGCTAACAAGCCTCCTTTTTAAACAAATAATACTGAGAAAATATGTGAAGGGAATGAGGATGTAAAATGGATGTCTTTATTTTAAATACCACCAAAGGCTTATTCTTGGTGTTTAACAAAAAGGCACATGTTGGATTAATGTGATAAAAGGTTATTCTCAATGTACTTTTTCATCCTAATTTTAAACACTTCCTTGAAGAGCTAGAGGTCTTAATCCATTGCTTTCTCCCACATTGGCTGTAGATATTTAATATTGGAGTAGTCATTTCAGGCATTGGATTCTGAAGAAAGGAAGAAATATTTGCAACTCCACAAAATGTAAAAGCTCTGCTTTTTGAATATCTGTCCATTCACAAGACCTGTTAAAACAGACCTACCGCGTATATCCATATCAGTTTAGAATCTTGCAGAAGACATACCATATCTGTGCAGTCTTTTTTTTAAATAGACTCTAACTTGTATCTGAATTCATTCATGATAGAGAAAGAGTAACCTGAAGATAGCTCCTTTCAAGAGAACAATCATCCTATATTTCTGAAACAGAAATAGTTAATAGTTTCCATTGCAATTTCTTAGTTGCAGAGAAATTGAGACATGGTTTTCATATTATAGACAAATCTACAGGGTTTCTCAACCTTGGCAACTTTAACTCCCAGAATTCCTCCAGCCAACTACATGAATTGAAGTCCAGACATCTTAAATTTGCTAAGATTGAGCAATGCTGTTCTGACGGCTGCCACAATGGCTAGCTAGAGAACACATACAAAATACTCTGCATGGTGTCCTCATTGGTTACATCCAGCTGAAGTGAATGGCCCGAGATTGCGATAGGCTGTGATTTTCATGTTGCTGCAAAACCATGTTTTTTGATTGACTTTCGGAATTATTTTGATAGGTAAACTGACACCCTACTGCCCAAATGGTTGGAAAGTACTTGCAATTTCCATTTTATCAAAGCAATTTCCCCAGAAATAACAGCAGTGGTTTTTTTTTTCTTTTTTTTCAGGGATTTGAAGCCAGAAAATATCCTGTTAGATGATTATGGTAAGTCTGAGAGCTTTAGGTAAAACATTTTTGTCTACAGTAAAATGGCTTGTATATAGCTGTCTGTACACAGCCAAATCATTCTCTGTAGTGGATAAGAGGCTAATAAACAACATTTAACTTTGGATAGAGAAAAAAATGGCACTTTTGCCAAAAAAGAGAGAGAGCTGATGAAAAGAAGAGCATTTTAAGTTAATAGTAACTATGTTAAGAAAGATTTATACAAAGATTGTATTTTCTTTTATCCAACAATGAAGGTGACCAAATGTGTGTGTCATTTCTCTGAAGATGGGCTTTGTACTTTTTGGCCTTATGCCTATAACAAACCAACATTGCTTCCTGGGTAAACAATAGTACTCATGCCTTTGACCAATTAATATTAATACCAGTCTAAACAATTAGAAATAATATGTGGGTATTATACTGAATATGCTGGGCTTTGAGTATGAAATATGGATTGCCTATTTTTTTTAATTTCAAATGCTCCTCAGAGTTAACACCCACCCCCAACTCAATTACATTGAATTATTTGTTCTATTTATATCCATACAGATTAATCCATCAGCTCAGCAACTTTCTGAATTGAATAGAGTCATGAATGGCAAAATATATAGGCTTTATTTGAATTACAGCTACTTTGAAACTCATAAATATTATCACTCTGTTAGTCCTTCATGCAAGGCAACCTTCTCCTTGTCGCAGAAGTGACTGATCTCAGTGGAGAAGTGCAAGACTCCTGGTCTAATCCCCAGTTAAGAGACCTGTAAAACAGGGGTGGATATATAACCAACAGATCTGAAGCTTTTTTCTTCCCTCCTTCATGGTCCCCACAGCCTCCTCTGACTGTGATTGCTGAAAATTGGTGGTATAGTCTCTTCTGATTTTGAAACAGGTGTACAAGAAGCTAATAATGTTAACTTACTTTCATGTTACTAGCCATAATGTACTTTCAAAAAAACAAAAATCTACCTTTTCAAGTTTTCTTTTTTGAAAGCCAGGTGGAAAAATTGTATAATCCCATCCCTGCCCATATGTGTGACATACTGTATCATCCTCAGCTTTGGATTTTGTCCCTTTCATAGTGGCCAAATTTGCTTAAATACAATCTGTAGCCATCAAAAGTTTGCCCATCTCTGCAGGAACAGGCCTGGAAAGTCTGTTAGTCCAAGTAAACAAAACAACCAGAAGTGGTAAACAGTCTGATGAAATAATGCTTGGCCAAAGTATTCAATTGCTTATCATTTTTTGCAGGTGTGGGAAGGATGAAAACATAATGAAAATGCTCATTGTAATTTGAATTGGTTAGTTGGTGTGCTCTATGGGGCAAACCTTAATGGATTATTAGGAAATAGTCCCTAAAATAGTCAAGCAATGTGAGCAACCATATTTTAAATATGCTTGGATTCCTTTCACCAAGCAAGGAATTACATTAGATGGCATAAATGATTCCTAACAACTCCACCATTTCCCCACCTAGGATTCCAGGGGTTTTTCCCTTCTCATTGAAAGGAACAAAATAACATAAAATCTTGATCGCTCTTCCAATGCAGTTTAGTTTTTCAGCCAAGTTATGCTTTTCTGGGATGGAAATCTTCTGGCATGGCATCCTTTCAAGGGGGTTTTGAAGAAATGAAACACATTAAAAAGTGTTTTTTAATGTTTAGTGCATATCAAGATTAACGTTCTTTAAATTCTCCCTACTATCTAAGACCATCTCATGTTCAAGCTTGTACTTTTATTTGAAAGCAGAGGGACATTTGGCCTGCCCTAATATCAAGCAGCTTCCTTGATCAATTTTTCAAATGAGTTCCTCCAAAGAACTGGTATTATTTTCTTCCCTGCAATGGTTAGATTTGTTTTGGCAATGTATTTAATAGCAAAATAATTGTTTTCTACAGATTCATGCCTATGCTAAAAAAAATTTCACTTCCACTTTAGGCCACATCAGAATATCTGATTTGGGACTAGCTGTTAAAATTCCTGAGGGTGACTCCATCCGTGGACGAGTAGGGACAGTTGGTTATATGGGTGAGTGGTCTGAAATAGTCTGTTGTTTTCAACTTTGAAGACTATTATTTCAACTCTGTAATGTAAAAGAAAAAACAAACTCTGTTCATGCATGATAAGCAGTCACAATTCAGCATGACTGAACAGATGGCTGAATCGCTGATATGTAGGATCACTTGACCAAGTCACAATGCTCTGTATGTCCTCCCCTAACTGCTTGAGTGCAAAGGCAGCATCCCCCAGATTGGGTTTATGTAACACTCAGCATTGGTAAAAGTTAAAAATATATTTATTTAATAAGAACAGTGCATGAAATAAGGAATTGTGAGGATTGTTAATAAACATGGCATCCATGAATGGCCTGGGGAAGAACAAGATAGCACTCACCTAATGAACCATTTGAATATTATCCACCATTTAGACCTTATGAGCTATCAGTGTCAGCATCCCCATTGGTTTACAGTTATGTCCTAGATACTTTTATGACTTAATTCCTCCCCACTTCACTACCACCGCCAATAGCTATAGTTGTCCATTTATATTTCATACCAAACTCCGTATTGCAGTTGAATGCAGAGGAAAACATTTAATATAGGAATTGTTCTGAAAAATTTTAAGTAGGTTTTTTTCCATTTTTGATAGTTTTCATTTCTCTAAGGTGAATGACATGTTACATAGAGTCCATAGAACTCCTAGCATGTATTATGTATTTGTAAATCTTAGTAAATATTAAACCTCATGCTTCAGAGTATTTAAAAAGAAAAAAAAAGGAAATAAGATTATTGCAAATAAATGGCAGTACGATTTTCAACTTAAATCAGAGATGGGCATGTGAGATTGTTTCCTAGGTCTTGTGCACTCTTAGCACCACTTTTACAGTCCCTTAAGCCCCTTCCCACTACACTACCGAACACTGAGGATGCAGTTGCTTGCCGTTATGAGGTTGTCATGATCATATGAGGACATGATATGATTTAAGCAAATTAGTAAAATTCACATCATTCACATAATAACATCATGGCATGTGTGAAATCATTGTGGCTTGTACCAGACTCCAGTGTGTAAGAAAAGTAATTTCATATCACATATAGTACTGTCAGTGGTGAAATCCAAACCAGTTTGCTACTGGTTTGCTGGCCACGCACACCAAACATGCACTGCATGTGCATGCACAGTATACACCAAAAGGACGCTTGGGAAGGTAAGTAGCTTCACTTAGCTGTGGCACGCGATTTAGCTTCGCTAAAAAGCAGGATTTCCTGCTTTCTTGCAAAGCTAAACCCTGCCCCACAGCTGATCATCGGAAATACCAGTTCGAAGGAAACAGTAGCTTTTTTTAACTACTGGTTCTCCCGACCGGTAGTTTTTATCACTACTGGTTCGCCCAAACTGGAGCGAACAGGTAGCATTTCACCCCTGAGTAATGTGACTTGTGTAATAAAGAAAACTAATTAAATATAGACTGTTGTTAGGGATAAGCTTATATGATACCCATATCCTTTACAGATCCTTGAAAAGATCCATTCTGATGTTTTCTGATGGGGCAAAGCAAAGTAATTGGAATGATGCAGATTACCACCTGACAGATATCCTTGTGTATTGCACAGTATAGATCAGA
>JANHZT010010228.1:6856-20895 GCA_032468215.1 Stegonotus admiraltiensis
AAGAGAAGAGAAGAGAAGAGAAGAGAAGAGAAGAGAAGAGAAGAGAAGAGAAGAGAAGAGAAGAGAAGAGAAGAATATTCTTAATAATAATGGTCAGTGTTAGAGGAACTATTCAATGTCTCCCAAAATCAAGACCAGCTGTTAATATGAAAACTTAAAAGTATCTCCGTTCTGGGCACCTATAATAGCTTGTTGTTACATAATTACTATGCTTTTTGCTCACCAGAGAAATACAATCTACTATAGCATACTGGGAAAGGTTGTTTGAAGTTCCACATATTTCTGAAATTTTGTGGGCCTCACTATTAAACATAAAGGAGAGCTAACTGTTTTCCATGTAAAGACACAATGCAAATTAGAGACCCAAATTACAGCTGGAATTCCTTGATTTGCAGGCCTGAAAATGTCTGATTTGTTTAATTGTAAATATAAGCACTTTAAACCTAAGAACTGAGTGTGTAGTGACTATTAAAATGGCTGCAGATGAAATCAGATTTGTAGGGCTAAAATATTACTTTCATTAACAGCTTATATTCCTCAGTTCTAAGGTTTATGAGACCCAAGTTATGGGGAGAAGCCACAGCTCAGTAAGCAGCTCAGTATTTATTTCTGTTTGAAAAAGACGTCAGCTTTTGTCCATTGCCTTTTTTTAGTATCAGGGTTGGGAAAGAATTTTTATTTGCAATCTTGATTATTTTCCTTTCTTTTGAAACGTCTCTGCAAAATATTCTTGATTATTGAACTGTAGAAGAATGTATTTATAATGTGTGAATATATAGACCAAACCAGAGTTTCTAACAGGTAAACACTCATTTATGACCTCATTATTTTTCATATGTAAAATACTTAAAATACTTAAGGAAAATACGTAAAATACTTCAGGAACATTCAGTGCTTTTTAAAATCCAGATATAGATTTTAAAGTTATTTTTTCTTAAAAGTAACTGACTGTGTGGAAGCCAAAAAAACCCAAACAAAACCAACCTGTGAAGCTCCTAATATCTGATGAAATCAGAAAGACATTGCTGAGAACTGCACTTTTAGGCCTCCTAAAATACATGGTCCCAGCTCCCCTTTTAGAACAACCTTGGGAGGTTGTTCTTGAACAGGATGTGGCCTGGGAAGTGATGCAGGGGCTGTGCAGTTGGAAGGTTCTGTTCACTGATGGTCTTGGGCAAGTCATTGGGCTGATTCCTGATGATGCTGGGGCCACAGTGGGGGCTGGGGAAATCCTTGATTGTATTTCAGTGTGAGCAGGGAGATTGATTGCATGATGGGATGCTCTTCCAAACAAATGCCATTGACATACAAAGGGCATTGCTCTCGGGGAGGAGGACTTTATTTAATACTACTCATGAAAATAAGCCCTGCAAGCTAAGATGGTACACTCCAGAAATAATGCCAATGAATATATTACAATGTCAGTGAATCAGGCCAGACTCTCGAACTGCCATGTAGAACTTTTGTGGAGGTATGTAAATGTAGACTCAATCATCCAGGCCAAAAGCATGTAAAAGGTCATTTTGACTGAAGAAGTTACTTGGATGAGTAACAAAACATCTAACTTTAATAAACTTTGGTTCAGTTGCCATGATTTAACCTTTTACATGCTTTTGGCCTGAATGATTGAGTCTACATTTACATATTGCATTTCATTTTGAGGAGAACCCCCTGCAAGAGTTAGTTCAATCACTCTCTGACTCTATGCCAAAATGACAAAATTGTCATTTTGACTGAAGAAGTTACTTGGATGAGTAACAAAACATCTCAGTTTAATAAACCTTGGTCCAGTTGCCATGATTTTAACCTTTTACATGTTTTCTGTAGGTAATATGACCCAGATTGTTGGGGGCAATACACTGACTCTGTAAACTGCTTAGAAAGTGTGGTAAAGCACTATGAAGCAGTATACATATAAGTCTAAGTGCTATTGCTATTGCTATTGTTTGTACACTGAAAACACGACAGCTGGGATGAAAAATACTGTTATAGATTTAGAGAATCCCACAAATGTAGATCCTTAAACTTCTGCTGTGGTATCTCTCAGAAAAGGTACAAAAGCAGCCTCTTAATATAGGACTTTGGATACTTTGCCCAATTATCCATAACTGCTATATCATAGAAAACCTCCATTCTCCCCAACTGCTTTTGAGAGAAGTAATGCTACTCTGTAGTAATTATACTTTTTTTCTTGGCATCTGTAACAAACCAGAAACACCAAAATGGTGAACTCTGTACCATGATGTCATCACACAAAGTCTGCCATTATGTATACAGCCATTTTGTATGCACCCCAATGTTTAATGCAAAATATATTTTGTATGAGGGAATCCTCATTTAATTTTATTAGATATAGACTAGAAGCATAGTTTAACTTAGGATAAAGTAAGATACGGACACTCCAATCATGCTGGTCTTCCAGAAGGTTGTGAAAACTTGTATCTTCCCCTAGGTACCAGGGCCAGGGTGTTGATGGAGTTCTGATATGGATATAGTTGTATTAGATGTGGTGGGATTTTTAGAACCATGGCTCACTTTTTTTTAATGGATTTGTGTAGTTTGGTTAATATTTTTATTTCTGTCGCCATCCAGAAATCTCTGGGCAATGGGTGACAATGGGTGTATATGTTCATTAAATAAAAAAATATAAATAAAATAGTCCTTCCATCAGGCCACATTCATACTGGATTTGTACCAGATAACTTCCACTAAAACCAAGTATTCCCAAGACTGATGAAATAAATATCCTATTTAAATTTCAGATTAATAATGAGACATCTCCATCCCTTCCTCCATATTCATTCAATAAATGTGTTTTTTCTCATTTAATTATGATTTCCCATAAAAGAGTAGTAAATGTATGGAACAAGATCAATCAAGAATGGGGGAAAGAGACAAATCTCTATGATAGGAGATTTAAAATGAAGGAGATTCCATAAGGTGGCACCACAGCAGAAAAAGCTTGTCTCCTGTGACTCACCAAATGTAGATCTCTAACTGATCCCAACCACAGCATGCCTTCTTTACCAGATCTAGTGGGGCAGGCTGATATAGCCAGAGAGAGTTGGTCTCTCAGATAGCTTGATCCAATGCCATGAAAGACTTCAAAGGTCAAAACTAGTAGCTTGAATTGGACTCAGAAGTAAACGGGCAACCTATGCAGCTGGCAGAGCAGAGATGTAATCTGTGCTGATCTAGGAGTGTATATGCCCACACTGCTGCATTCTGTAACAGTTGAAGCTTCGAGATACTCTCTTTAGAGTAAGCCCCATGTAGAGTTTATCGCAATAGTCCAAGCTGGAGGTGATTAGGACATGAATGAATGTGAGCAGGGCTGCAGATCCAAGAATGGGTCATCTAGACGTTTAAAAAAGAGAAGAGAAAGCATTGAACTCTGTGGCACCTCACATAGTAGGGGCCGAGGGCCAGACCTCTCTTCTCCAACATCACTGACTGGAACAGACCCCAAAGGAAGGAGGACAAGCAACACAACACTCTGCTACTCACCCTCAATCCTCTGAGCTCTTCCAGAAGGACATCATGGTTGAAGGTATCAAAAACCTGAGAAGTCAAATAGGGAAAGGATGGATACACTGCCTCCATCCCACCCATGCCAGAGGTCATCCAAAAGCATGGCCGATGCCTTTTCCATCCTATAGCCAGGTCTGAATCCTGACTGGAGGTAGAAGATAATCTGCTTCCTCTAAGGCCCTCTAAATGTTGCACTACCATTTTCCCCTGAAAAGAGAGGTGAGATCCTGGATGAAAATTGTCCAGTATGCTGGGATCCAGTGATGGCTTCTTGAGGAGGGGGAAACATGACCTCTCTAAGAGGTAAAGAACAACCCCCTCCTTCAAAGAAGAATTAATCACTGCAAGAACTTGCTCACACAACATCCCCCTGAACTGTTTTAACCAGCTGGGAGAGGCATGGATCTAAAGAGCAGGTGGCTGAGCTTACAGGCTACTGAGGAGTCTCTCCTATTTGAGCAGGGGGCTGGACTAGAAGACCTCCCAAGGTTCCTTCCAGCTCTATTCTATTCTCTTTACAGTCTGTCCAGCTTTTGTTGCCATATGAATTCTGCTGGACTAGGTGGACTAAAACTCTGTGTAAGACACCTTCCCAGAATCCACTACTTTGTGTTTTAGTCAATTCAAAAAGTTTTAACTTTTGTGCTGACTCTATTCTAGTGGCACGTGAAGCAGACGGGAGAATTGTGGGGATGTTCTCACAAACCTTTTTAGCTGTTCTGCTCTGCACAACTGTCATCCCCCTCAATGCTCAAAATGATGAAGGAACTTCCTGTGCAGGTAAAAAAACATAATTTCTCAATTTACTTCAGTTCTTTCTTTGTGCTTTTTCCTTCTGTCATGCCTTCTGAAAATATGTAATGCTGTAAGTTTAATATAAGAAATAATTAAAAATCTTATACGGAAGATGTTCTATGATTACAATCCATGTCCAAAATCATATATTTGAATATCTAGGATTCTGCAGTGCTTTGAGTCTGAAGGCAAAACGGTGTTATCATTCATACAGTGTACTCAGATATCTCTTAATTCCTTAAAGCAGCTACATTTTTTCTAGAATTCTGTGACTGTCATCTGCAGCAGCCACAAAACCCCAATGAAAATGGTATAGACTCACAGACTTACAGACACACACACACACGCATAATCCAGCTGGAGCTTATGCATTTATATTATTTGACTCAGCTTTAAAAGGTGGAAAAGATGCAGAAGAGCACAACCAAAATTATCATTGTTCCAATGACTTCGCAGAAAAGATAAAAAGAGGAACGAGAGCAAAGGGAGACGCTGTTGGAAAAGGGATGCCTGCCTGCATGCAGTGCCTCAGTGTTCTGCCCCAGCGTCCGAGTCCCAAGAAGAGCGACACACACCAACTTCATGAACACTGTTTTTATTCCAACAAAACCTTTCTGAAGAATGCAGGCTTCTGTGAAAGTCCTTATCAACACTTATTCAAGTCCGCAAGAGTTGGCATGCAGCCCAGACAAACCAGTCACTCGCTCTCCAAGTTAACCAGAGTTAATGACACGTTGTTTCTAGCAAGAAACTCCTCACCCGCTTGTGCCTTAAATAAGCCAAGGGAGTGGCCAATTATCCTCAGACTTTACTCCTGAGGAGACCTCCTCCTCCAGAGTAGCTACTCCTGCCTTTTGGCAGCCCTGCGTGCCCGAGCATTGAGGAGAGGCTCCTCCACTTCGCTCTCTCCACTGGACACAGCCTTTGGAGGTTCTAAAGGCTCGGGCATCGCTTCCTCTTCGGCCTCCTCACTGTCCGAAGTGATCGCCGGCTGCACAGGTTGCAGGCACGACCCCACATCAGGCTCCTCACCATCTGGATCCGCCACAATCCACTCAGGCGGTGGGTGGGCCACAACACTCAGGCATATCCCAGAGACTTGGGACAGCAACCCAGAAAATAGTCTTGTATCCAATGGGGATCACTTTGAGACATTTTTCATGCTGCACTGAATTCCATCATTTGGAAGGAAGCATGAGATAAATGTAGAGAGTATTCATTTCTTACTTTTACAAATTCATGAAAGCCATTATGGCAACAAGATCTTGATAAATTAGTGATCTGAAGGCAATATAGCTAGTCCTCAACTTACAACAGTTTGTTTGGCGACTGTTCAAAGTTACAACAGCACTGGAAGAAGTGACTTAGAACCGTTTTTCACACTTACGACCTTTGCAGCATCCCCATGGTCATGTGATACAATTCAGATGCTTGATAACTGACTCATATTTGTGACAGTTGCAGTGTCCCTAGGATTATATGATCACCTTTTGTGACCTTCTGACAAGCAAACTCAATGAGGAAGCCAGATTCATTTAACAACTATGTTACTAACTTAACAACGACAGTGATTCACTTAACAACTGTGGCAAGACAGGTCATAAAATGGGGCAATATGGACAAGCACTTATATGAAAGTGGCCACTTCTAAATACATCTGTGCATCCAAGGAACTTTATGTAGTTCCTCTCAGATTAAGAAGTGTAAAGATTAAGATTAGCATTATGGAGCCAATATCTTTATAGCTTGAATGCTGATCATATCTGAAACTTGTCCTCCAAAGATGAAGCAAGGAGTTGTTACTGAAAGCAGCATAGATTGCCTTTAGATTGTATTTGTAGGCTTTGGGGAAAGAAGAAGTATGCATTATGATGTCATAATGATATAATTGACACTTGCATCACATGTTTGATACAATGGCAAAAGGGTAGGTTTTGCATCATGATGTGGCTGCATGTGTGTCATATTAATGCAGTTTCAGTATGCTTCAGACACTGTGGATCCCTGCTTAAAAAGAGGGACATCATATCTAGGAACTTGGTTTGGGAAGGCATATAGGAGATGTACCTGGGGTGGAAAAAAGAAATTCCAGTAGCCCATTTGGCTTAATAAATACAGTAAATATTTGCTTAAGGGTGACTAAGTTTCTGATAATTCTGTTAATTCCTGAGGTTTATTTATGTGATTACTTTAGGCTGAGAAATTGTATTGACCAAAACTCTCCTGTAAATTTAGATTAGCCTCATCGGTTTAAGGAACATATGTTCCAAGTGGAAATAAATAAGGCTCATGCAATATTCTATATGTTACATACTGATGCTACTCTGTAATGGAGATCAGAATGATCATCTCTTCTTGGAGAATGTGGTTTGGGAAAAAGGGAGGGAGAGATCTCATGTCATCATGAAGCTGTAAGAATCAATTCAGGAACTGATCCTTAACTCAGCTACTGCACCATAGGAATGAAAAACTACACAAACTCCAGGGGTTTCATTCCCCAGGAACATCTGGCAAGCCTCTAGATGGGTATGTATCTAGTCTCCTTACCACATTCTTTCTCCTTTTCTTTTTATACAGATAAAACTGAGTGTCCTATCACAGTGTACTTTGTCATTGACACATCTGAGAGCATTGCCCTTCAGACTGACCCTATTGAGAGTTTAGTGAACCATAGCAAGAAGTTTGTTGCTCAGTTCGTCAATAAGCTGGCCAATGAGGTCTACCAACAACAAATATCCATAAACTGGCAAATTGGGGGACTTCATTTTTCAGATATAGTGGTAATCTTTAGTCCTTTAACCCAAGACAAGGTGATATTCAATGATCGGTTGGAAAAAATCCGTTACATTGGTCGGGGCACTTTTACAGATTGTGCTCTCTCCAACATGACGGCTCAGATGCCTCTCAATTCACTGGGGGTGAATTATGCCATTGTGATCACTGATGGCCACGTGACAGGGAATCCCTGTGGAGGGATGAAGCAGCAAGCTGATCGAGCACGAGATGCAGGGATCAAACTCTTTGCAGTGGCCCCCAGCCAGAAAATCTATGAGCAAGGTCTCCAGGAAATTGCCAGCCTTCCACATGAGCTTTTCCGGAATAACTATGCCACCCTAAAGAAAGGCAGTGTTGATGAAGATACTGAGACCATGGATAAGATCATCCAAGTTATGGTAAGAATCGATACCTAAGAATTGTGTTAGAACATTGTTTTACTGGATCATTTAGTAGATTGACTGTCTACTAAGGTGGGAGCTGTAAGGTATGGTTTTCTAAGAACCAAGCACTAATTGGCTTAATTTGCATGAAAATTCTTCAGGCCATCATTAGAAACAAAATATTTTAGAGAAGAAATGAACAGGAAGAGAGAACAAAGGAAATTATTCCTGTTCCTGCTACCTGAAGAAATCTCTAAAGAGGCATTTCCTATGCAGGATTCCAGCTCCTGCTCCAGAATTTAAAATGATGCTTGACTTTGTTCTTAGATAATACAAAATAAAAAAAATGGAGTGGCCATCCCAGATTTTGTGCATAAACTCTACCCAAAATTCCTTTTGTTTTTCCAAACTCTGACTGCAATCCCCTTGAGAAAAATGAGCAGGTAGCTCTCCCTGCTTCTCAGAGGTAGAAGAAATGGCATTTCAAACATCTTTATAATTGTTGGATGAAAGCCATTGGCTATCTTGGTTTCAACATGTTCATCCTGGTTTTTCCCAGATCTGTGATTCTAACAGTAGTTAGGCTGTTTACAAATAATTGCAACCAATAGGTGGAATATTATGCAGATTTTTGACCAAAATAAAGATTTATTGTCTGATTGTTGTGCATCACTTCTAGCAATCTTATATGTACACTATATTATGGTATAGAAAGAAATTGCTTTGTTGCTTTAGCTTCCAATAGATACCAGTGGATTTTTTAACCTGTCTTGAAAGCATCATATGAATTTACACTCTTGCAATGTTTATTGATGTCTTCCAATTTCTCTTTTCTTCCCCATAAACTTCCTGCCTCAAGCACTATAGCAAAGATTTTGCTTAACAAATGGGTCTTTCTATCTTTACAACAGTCACACCTTAGAAGCCTTCTAAGGCCATCAGCTTTGTTCTCTTATGAGAACTAAGTCATGTGGGCCAGGTTCTGCCAAAGGGAGTAAAATGTGGGCTTTCCTCTTTTCCTGTTAGGAATATTTCTAATATTATGGATTAATTTTACTGCAGAAGCATTTCATGAAGAGAGACCTCACTTCTCATTGAAGGTGATTCAAGTTGGGCAGTTCAATTGGAACTAGAACCAAAACTTATCAATAGATTGGAAAGATTTCAAAGCATCTTTTCTGCACTGAAATCACATTTCTCAGGATCTAGTATTCAATTGTTTAAAAATTATGGAATAGAAGCCAATCAACATACTTCTTAGAACTGGATGTGATGCCCCCTTCTGATGTCTGTAGAATTGGGGAAAGGTTCTTCACAGCACTAGCACTAGATGAGGGAGGGAGGGAGGGAGGGAGGGGGGAGAGAGAGAACGAGAGAGAGAGAACAGAGGGATAGTTAGTCTCACACAGATCTAAACATTTAACTTTTTAATATTGAAATAAATGTGAGGAAATCATACTAGATATTACTATAAACCTGTGCAAAGTTAAAATAATGTAAATAATATAATCAATTTATACCTAACACAATGCATGAATAAGCTTAATTTGATTCAACAATGTCTATCATAGGAGCAATACAAATCAAACAAAAGCACCTGATAGTATTTAAGCATAGATACATAAGGTTGGAAGGAACTCTGGAGGTCTTCTAGTCCAACCTCCTACCCAGGGCAAGAATCCTCAAACAATCCCAGAAAATTAGCTGTTCAACCCTAGTTTGATAATACCAGATGATGGTGCATCCGCAGTTCTAAAAGTCAAGCTACTCCACTCAATAGCTCTCACTGGCAAGAAATTCCTCTTTATTTCAAGTTTGGATCTCTCTCTGTAAAGTTTATATCCTTTGGTCCTTGGATGATGCAAAGAACAAATCTACCAACTTTTCCCTGTGAGAGCCCTTCAGCTATTGAAACACTGTTATTATGCCTTTCCTTAGTCTTCTCTTATTTAGGCTATTCATACATAGTTCTTCAAAATTCTTCATAATTTAGCCTCTAAACCTCTCACCACCTTTCTTGCTGTTCTCTGCACTCTTTCCACATCCTCAGTCTCTTTCTTGCATTATGTTGATCAAAACTGGACAGTACTCCAAGTGTTGAAGAGCACTTGGCCTAGGACAGAATGCTGAATTATTCCCCTCATTCCTCCTTCCCCTGTAGAAATAGACCCATTAAGGACTAAGAGTTGAAGAGAGTCATTCAACCAATTGCAAAACCCTCTGGTAGTGGGTCTGCCCTCGTGACATTGTTCATTTTATCAAGTAGGAATTTGTGGTCAACATTAAGTAAGTGCCTTACTTAAAATTTAAGTACAGTATATGATTCCCATAGCATTCCCAATTATCATAGTACTGTAGTGGGTTTCCTGGGCATCTTGGCTATTGGTTTGGCATTTTATCTATAGCTTCTGTCTGATGGGTTGGCCTGTCCCAGTATCATCGTTTCTTTTCTCCTTAGTATTAACTCAGATGCTTTCAGAAGGATTTTTACCTTGGTGTCATAAATTTCCATATAGATGTATTAATTCTTTATGAATAATATGACTTCCCTCTTCCCTTTTGTTGTGTCTGCTTCTTTTGAACAAATCATAACGTTCCATTCCTAAGTCCCATCCCACCAAGAGTAAGTAATACTAGCAATGTGATATTTGCCCCCTGCTCTGTACTAGGATTTTAATTTCTCTCTGTTTGTTCCCATGCTCTGCACACTGCTGTACAGGCATCTGAGCCCTTTAGTATTGCCATGTATAGTCTGCCACAGAAGAAAAGTCCAGGATCAAATCTTGGACTTCTTCCACAAAATTATGTCTTCTTTATATTTTGTTATTTTCTCTGCTTCTAAAATCTACAGTTTTGAAAGCATTAGGATTTCCATGTCAAAGGCAAAATGAAAAAACTGATGCCTGAGGTTTGATCGCAAGTAGGATTAAGCGGAAAAAACAAAGTTAAGCAGAATATCAGTCATTATTGCTAAAATAGCCCTACTCCATCTGTTGTGTTTGATAATTCAAGAATTCTCACAAGCCATAAAATCTGCATATCTCCCTTCAAGTGGGATGAGAAAAACCAAACTTTGCATGGAGTACATTGGTGGAACATGCTTAACCAGACAGATTCAAAAGAAAGAGCTATGCTGGTTTCTTTTTTCAGTTTTATAATTGTCTCTTATTTTTGTTCATTCCCTAACAGAAACATGATGCCTTTGCAAAGGTAAGTGTACAAGTTGTGTCCATACAACAATATTATGAATAGGAACTTTTGGAAACCATACACAGCTGCAGGTTTCGAATCACTGCCAACTGTGCATTCTGTTTAGAAGAAGAGCCCTTCTGATGCAGTGAGACTTCTTTCTCAGAAAATAAATTCTGGACTGAGTTGCAGTGTCATAGAAATCTATCCAGTCCAGTTTAATTCTTTTATGGATTTGTCTTCAGAAATATTAACGAAGGGATAAAGTACAAAATATGCAGAAATTGAATTATTTTCTCTATTTAGAAAAGGATGTGCAATTCACATATCCAGAAGGCAACCCACAAGTGCATGATATCAGATTAGACAGCCTTCCTTTAAGAAATATAAAAGAGGAGCAGAAAAAAATGCTTTTAATGGAATTATTTAATGAGGCTGATTAAACATGATGGTCCTCCTTTTAAATATAACTTTGCCCCACAGCTCCAAGATATCCTTGTAGAAGAACAGAAACCATATAATTCATTATGAAATCTTCACTTATATTTTCTTTTTCTTTTAGTGCTATAAAATGAGCTGCCTTGAAATTCAAGGTCCACGTGGTCCAAAGGGATTTCAAGGACAAAAGGTAAAGATATAAGGGCAAAAGGGACAATAAACATGTAAGAAGAAAGAACAGATTGTGTATGATACCTCCTAAGGATTTCAACAGAAACCCTACATTAAAATGTAGGCTTAAAAATACCAAAGATACAATTTCAAAAGTGTGACTATCATGCAACAATGGGTTGTAGCTTTGGGGAAATGAAGTGAGGAAGTGGTGTAATGCTTCAGTCTATACAACAATCACAATTCATTAATAATTCAGCACAGTCACTTATCTTTAGACTATGTACATACAGATTAACCTGAATTCTGTCTCCTAAAAATTGCAGGGAAAAATACATTTGGTTTTTTTTAATATACATTCCCTTAACATCAGCATTTTTATGAATCTGATATATAATACAAAGATGTACAATTCTGTGTAAACTTTTCCTGATTATATTTCATTCAATACTACTACTTCTGATATTAATTTTTGCTTTTTGGGTTGTAGGGAAAGAGGATTAGTAGACAAATTTGTATAATAATTATTCTTCTAATATACAACTTTTTGTAATACAGTATATGTTGTTCCATAAGTTTTATATGAAATTCTTGAGCCAAGTACAATAGACTCATGCCACAATTGATGAGTCAACTTTTGCTGTGATTGTACCAGATTTTTACATTCATAATTTAGTCAGTTGCGTAACTGAGAATTGCAATCTATACCCTATAAATCTATCTCCTCTATAGCTGGATAGTTCTCTAGTATTTGCTGTATTTAGAATATAAGCAATTCATTGGCAATTCAGTTTCTTACATATTTGCAAAGAGCAGTATGTAAAGAAGCAAAGTCTCCTAGCCCTAGCCTAGAATCCTGTATTCTCTTTTCTGGAACAAGTGACCTTCAACTTTGCTTCCAAAGGCTGGCATCTTGTCTTATCAATCTTCTTTGGAATTTTTAAAATAAAAAATTAGAAATGTTCTTGCAGGATCAATCTGCCGAGACATTTCTGGAAGCTTAGGAAATTGGCCAGGAAACTTTGGACTCACTCATAAAACAGCCATGGGCACATGGAACCTTAGCAATTATGGTTCCTTTTTAAAAAAAAAACACATTTATATATTTTCTCTTTGTAAACAATAAATGCTTAGTGAACAGCATAGTGTCTGGGTCAGTTTTTTTACATAACAATATTAAACTCCTAGTTTCTACCTCTATTATCTATCCAGGTTCTTTGGCAATTATGGTTCCTTGATAGCAGCAACCAGGTTCAGTAATCTCCTGTTTTCAGGGTTGATCCCTTGAGTGAGCGGCAATCATTGCTATCGGCATCTTAGTCTTTAGATTTGTAGGTTGGACAAGAAGCATGACATTGAATAGTCTCTGACGATGCAATATGAAAAGCCTGAGCCAACAAGTCACATGAAATGATGTGTGAGCGTAGGAGTTGATTCAGCTTTTTGTTTTATGGGAAATCTCTGAACTATTTTCTTTTTTTACTTTTAGGGTGCAAAAGGGAACATGGGGATGCCAGGCTTTCTTGGGCAAAAAGGACGACAAGTAAGTAACTGGAAAAAGGGAGAATTCTAATAAGTACTATACAATTTCTGTTTCTTTGAACATGGAGTACACAAGATCATATTGAATCAGACTCTCACCTACACCCCAGTTTTAGGATGGCATTTAATTCTAAAATTAGCCTGTGATACTCGATCAGTATCTGAATTCCTTTGAGAATGTTTAGTCAGTATATTATTTTGGTTGTAGGATTTTCAACTTGCTTTAATGAGAATTTATTTATTTATATAATCTGTGTACATTCATTTATCACGCTGCTCTAATCCCCTAATTGATAAAGAAAATAAAAAGCTTCCATTTAATTTTTCTTTTATATCATGATACAGATTTTCTCTCTCCTTTTTTCCCTTTAATAATAGAAGTTTAAGTGGAATGCAACAGATTTCTAAATACAGATTATATCCTCATTAGGGGGTCAAAGAATTAAAGCCCATTTTAGCCATGCTGGGGAGGGCACTTTCCAGATTAGGATTCCCCACACTTAAATATGCACTTTAAATAAGATTCATATCATTGTTGTTGAAGATCTTGCTGGGGATATTTTATGCTGAGAGTGGCTGGCAGGATAGAGAGAAGATCCTCAACCTTGTGTCATCCATCCTCTTGGCTTTTAGTCTCTATTTAATCTTTGTTGGCTTTAATTTTTTTACATTTTCTGCTTATCATTTTGTAAGCCTCCCAGAATCACTTCAACAGTGAGATAGGCATGTTATTATATTGATGTCAGCCTATATCTGTATGCTCTAACAGAACATTTCCACTCAATGCAAAAACATCCCTGTCCTATATGGGGCAATGTTAGTACTGATATTGAAGATGTGTGTGTCTTTATTTATATATTATGTGTGCATGTAGAAGGCAACTGGAATCTAAAGAAATGTGTGCATCCTCCACTCGTTCATTAGCTTTCCATCCATATCTCCTTCTGTTAGGATCAGTATAAAGAACAGGCTTGACCCAGATGTTATGTTGTAACATGGTGTGACTTTCAGTGAATAAGCCTCAGTCTCACACACTTTATCATACATTGGTTGATAATTCTGGCAATCAGAACTTGTGAATGGAAAGGGAAGATGAGGAGAAAGAAAATATGACTTAAGTAACAGAGTGGTCAATGCCTGGAATGCACTACCTGACTCTGTAGTTTCTTCCCCAAACCCCAAAAACTTTAACCTTAAACTGTCTACTGTTGACCT
>JANHZT010010229.1:10775-20826 GCA_032468215.1 Stegonotus admiraltiensis
AATAGTCTATATATATATTATTGCAGACTCTAAATGTGACTTAGATCTGATTTAACAAATTGTGAACATTTCATAACATGATAAACTTGCTTAATATTGGGTTTAGATCTATGCCTAGCAATAACAACATGTTGGGGTTTGCTACTTTGGAAAGGCTAATAAATTTTCTTTTGTTTTCTCCCATAATTAGGACCGAGCTAATATGATCCTTCCACAGAAACATGTCCAGGATGTCTGCACATTCAAGTCAATTGTATATGAGACTGTAAAGATCCCAGGTTGTGCTGGCCATGCAGAATCCTTTTATTCCTACCCAGTTGCGACAGGATGTCACTGCAACACCTGTGACACAGACATTACCGATTGCACCCGGCGAGGCTTGGAGCCAAATTATTGCTCCTATGGCCAGCCTCGGATCATGGAGTGAGGCTTCATAATGTTCTTTGTAATGTTTACTTTGTGAAAAACATTGTCAGCAACAAAAGCCTGTAAAGAATATATGAGAAACGATAAAGCATTAAGCCAGCCCACCTGCTTTATATCCAAATTGCATCCCTCTTCAATATCCCAGCCAGGGCACTTCAGTGTTGTCTCTGACACTGCAATGTTTAATGGCCTTTAAGGCTCACATCTTCCGAGTTTAAGCAGAACTATCCTTCCTCCATTTCTGATTTTTTTTCCTCCCACTTCCATTAAACTAGACTAGACTAGACTAGACTAGACTAGACTAGACTAGACTAGACTAGACTAGACTAGACTAGACTAGACTAGACTAAACTAGAATAGGATTCAGCTATATGAAATGCATAGCAGGGTTAGTAGATAGATTAGATTTATTGATTTCTAAGAATCTTGCAGTAGGTGAGCAATTGTTTAACAATAGCAGCAACAACAATTGCCATATAATGGCTCCCTTCCCTTAAATTGTTACTGCTGAATGAAGAAAGCATCGGATAATCACAGTAGATTTTGGGGAGAAACAACAGTTCTGATGCTCTGAACAAATCCCTGAGTTTGTAATTCTTTTGTACTAAGCTTTTGGGCTTCTAGTCAAAAAGAAAAATACTAGCCAAACATTATTTACTGTTCTTATAGCTTAAATACTGTACTGTGACTTTCTGTGTATTGAGCACTGTATTTTTGGTATGGCATTCCCCAATCCCCCCAAAAATCTGGAATAGTAATGAAGTAGATTTTCAGACTAAGCACATGTATCTAGTTAGATAGTTGAATTAAGTTGTAAGAGGACCCTGTATGAAATTTTCAATGTCCACTGAAAATGTCCATTGATTTGGTATATAACCTATTCAATGTATATTTAGATCTGTCTCTGTAAATAAATATTTCTTTGAAATAATAAACATTTTATTTTGTTGCACTTAACGTGATTCTTTTTTAAAAAAATGTGAAGCTAGTAGCAAAACATCTGGTCATGCCTTTCTAAAACAATTTTCTCATGCTGTAGAATCTAACAAACAATTTCTAAAAAGTCAAGGCATGTTCATTCCTAATTTGCCCCCTTTCCTGTGTCTACTTTTGTATGGTGAATGCCAACCTGTCATGACATAAATTGATACCTGATAGATCAGCCTCTTCTGCCTGGGGCTCTTTACTCTTTTATGACTTTCTATAGAAATCACAGAGAATATGGTTACAGATCGCAAATGCCTAGGACATTCTAGGATAAATTAATTATTTGGGTTTTTCCTCCCAAGGTCAGAAAAAAAAGCTCCAATCTTTAAAGAAAATAAATATGGTTTCATTACCTTGCCAACTTCTCTTACAAATGCATCAGAAATGTGATAAGGCAGGGATTTTTAAATTTAATTTTATGTATTAATGCAATTTAGAATCTGAGAAACTATAAATGACTCTGGGCAGCTTATGCTACACAAAAAGCAAAAAGAATAAAAATTAGGAAAAGGTACATGCATCCAGAAGACAAACTTCCTACAACATCAAGCCCAACAAGGCTCACGCACCCTTCTGCACTAATGCCTGGGAGAACAGCCACATCTGCAATGACTTCCTGACTGTCACCATGATGGGATCTGTACAGATCATGGGGCGGAGTGGGAGGAGAAGATACACACAGAGAAGACACATGGAGAAGGCACACTTCCTATGTCACAATAGACGTCACCATGTAATTAAAGGGATCCAAAGCACATGCCTGATTTCACTGGACAAGCATAAACATTTGAAGAAGGTGATCACTTAAATGACCCAAAGTATGCAAGGAAGTCCTTTAAAGATGATAACTAGTACCTTGAATTGTAAGAGCTCTGGTGCACAGTGGTTAAAATGCAGTATTGCAGGCAAATTCTGCCCACAGTCTGGAGTTCAATCCTGAACAACTCAAGGTTGACTCAGCCTTCCATCCTTTTGAGGTCAGTAAAATGAGGGGGCAATATGCTGACATTATAAACCAACCAGAGAGTGCTATGAAGCACTGTGGGGAGATATATACGTTTAAGGACTAGTGCAATTGCTGCCCAGAAGTCAACCAATGCACTCAGGAAGGTCACATGTGAGGTCACATAGGCATATCATGGCATGCCCATCATTGCCTGCACAGCTGCATTATGGACCAGCTGTAACTTCCACAGTAAGTTGGTAGTAATCCATTCATGAAGTGAGTTGGTTGTGAGTGATTCTCTGAGGGGCCTCCAAATCCCAGAATAGGAACAGTAGATGAATCTGTAGAAAGGCCCTCTTGGTTACAATTACCAGTTGCTCTTTGAGCAGCAGCTGTGATTCAACACAGCCAACAACCAGAAAGTGATTTCACCACAGCCACTGACTGATGGTAATCTCTCCAGTACCAAATCAATCACAACAGTCGCAAGACAAAAAGCAGATCCAAAATGCTACCACAGTAATGATCAGTGACTTCAGTGACTTGGGATAAGTCCATAATTACCCTGGTGGCCATGAATTCCTAAGTTGCTCCAGGTTCAATGTTATTTGGTAGTAGGTTGAAATTGTCAAGGACTCACAGGCTTGAGGTTTCCCTAACTAATGGAAACCAGCAGGTTGTAAAGGAATGATGCAGTGCAGTAGGAAGAAAAATACAATAGTGGCCATTCCAATAGTTCCTTAGAGCACATCTTCAATTAGAGCATCTCACATCCAATTATCTGCCATGCATAGTCTCTGAAGACCCTCATTGACTCCCAGATAACAATAACCAACATATTCCACCCTCCCTTAGATTCTCAGTTGATCCCCAGCCTGAAACCTGGACACAAAGATTTCTGATAAACTCAGCCTACAAGTCTACCTATGATTTGGTTATATATGCTATGTCAGATTATCAAATATGGTTAAAAACCAGAGTCAAAGTTCTCTAGCCATGTGCCACAATTCCAATACAGAAAAAAAAAATTGATTCCTAAAATTAAAGCATCTTCTTTTCATTGTATATAATGGAAAATAAATAAACACATAAAAAGTAGATTTTCTATGAATATTTACCTCCCCCGCAAAAATCAAAAGAAAAAGAATAACGTATAACACTAAATAAATAAGAGTATATAAATAGCGAATACTGCAAGAATAAATATATGTGAAAGAAGCCACAAAACAGTAGACAAACTTAAGTGTTGCAACTATACTGTATAGCCAAAAGGAGGACAAAACTAAAGACATTTTTGCAAAATATGGGCATATATTGATATATATAGAAATGTACATTTGAAAATAATTGGGTAATGTTAAATTTAAATGCAAAAAAATGCAATACATAACATCACAGAAGGGATTATAGTCCATATGACCTGTATACATATTATATGTGCTGTCATGTCATGGGTTACTAACGCAGTAGCAGGCCACTTCATCTGAATGCAAATGTCCCAGAAGCAATCCTTGCTGTTTCCATGTAAGGCTGGGAATGTTCTGTCTAATACTTATTAAGCTGATGTATTGCTGACGACAGTGAACAAGAAATATGTGATTTCATTCAATGGTTTGCTATGTATTGTACTTATGTTCTTAACTACTGCTATGCAATGACTTTGCTCTGCTTTCCCGATTCATATGTATCTCTAACTGGCCATGGATGGGACAACTTTTGGTCAAAGGACTGTCCTTGTATTTGAAAATGCAAGGATTTATATTGTAATTCTTATGAATAAAATTAATAAATATTATGTTTGCTGTGATCAGGTGCCCATCAATATATTCCTCTTAATGTCATTTCTTCCTGTTTCATTCACCCTGTTCCATTCTCCAGGAAAGCAAAGCTCAGTTGTGAATGGTAATCAAAAGAGCAAATTGCACAGGCTCCACTAAAGAACCTTTTTTATTTTCCCCATTTTATTTCCTTCTGGAAAGAAACCAAAAATACATTCACAATGGAGAACTTAATCACTTATTTGACCCACTATGGCAATGCTATTGTAAGGCATTAACCATATTAAAGGTAAAGGTTCCCCTTGCGTATATGTGCCAATCATTCCTGACTCTAGGGACCAAAGAGCCAGCGCTGTCCAAAGATGTCTCCAAGGTCATGTGGCTGGCATGACTAAACACCAACATGGAATGCTGTTACCTTCCCACTAAAGATGGTCACTATTTTTCTACTTGCATTTTTTACCTGTTTTCGAACTGCTAGGTTGGCAGAAGCTGGGACAAGTAACAGGAGCTCACCCCTTTACATGGCACTAGGGATTTGAACCTCTGAACTGCCGATCTTTCGATCGACAAGCTCAATGTCTTAGCCACTGAGCCACTGCATCCCTTATATTAACCATATTACCAAGGTGGTTATCCTCCAGTTTTATATATGCCGTCACCTGCCAGCAATGTGCCTCAGTTCCATTCCTCACTATTTAATTTTTGTCCCACGATATAGTCAAGAGATGGTGGGTGTTCAAAGTGTTAACTATTACACATGTTTCTTTCCGAGAGCTTGGCTGTCATTAGGTTATCCAATTCAGTCTGTTGTCTGTGGGTGTTTCATCTTCTTTTTCATTTCTTGTCCAGGCAACTTGGCCTTGATTTTATAGCTGGCTCAGCCAATGGTGATTAATGGTCTCCAGACACCTGGATGAGAACCTCATGTATCAGTCATAACATGCCTAATTAAATTGTTGGTTTAATCCTAACCTTCTTCAGTACAGAGAATTCCGCATCAGACAACCTTCATTTGATTCTCCTTCCCACGTTGTTAGAATGAATGGGATTAGTTTGTGGTTTTTTTTTTAAATAGTGAAAGTTGAGCTTCTGTCTGCTCAGTTCTGAACTACCAGGGTATTCACAAGGTCTTATTACAAACAGTTGGGGAAAACCTGTTTTCTAATCATTACATTCCCAGTGCCTCAGATACTGCAATAATATACTGTATTTTGACCTTTTCCATAATGCAATTTAGGCATAAAAGGTACTCACAAAATTCACAAGATTTCCACAAATTGCCATCAAAAAGAGGTGTTACAAAGATAATCTCATAAAAGATTGGGAATGGGGGCGGGGGGGAAGGAGCAAATAAATGGGAGATTAGAATTTTTCATTTTCTGTGGTAGCATTCTATAATCTTTGGGCAAGCTGTTTCAAGACATTTCCTAAAAGGATTTCTCTTTTAGCTTCAAAGTCTGAAGAAAACTGGGAAAGGACGAAGGTCACTAGCCAAATAATGGCATATGAGCAAAGGGTCTGAGATTTATATTATGATATTTTGGGTACAGGCTAGAAAGGAATTATATCTGAGTTACCAATGTGGATTACTGGCTACATGGATAAAGGGCATGATTACTTGTTGTTATGCTTGATATCAGTGGTGAAATCCAACTTTTTTTACTACCGGTTCTGTGGGCATGGCTTGGTGGGCATGGTGTGGCTTGATGGGTGTGGCTTGGTGGGCGTCACAGGGGAAGGATACTGCAAAATCCCCATTCCCTCCCCACTCCTGGGGGAAGGATATTGCAAAATCCCCATTTCCTCCCCACTCTGGGGCCAGCCAGAGGTGGTATTTGCCAGTTCTCCAAACTATTCGAAATTTCTGCTACCGGTTCTCCAGAACCTGTCAGAACCTGCTGGATTTCACCCCTGCTTGGTATGCTCCTAGTTCTGTTATTCATAATAATCAAATGATACTAAAAGTAGGTATCTCCATTAAATTAAAGGAGGAGTATACTACATAGAATGCTGCAGATGAAATATTGGCATCCCTGGTTTAGGAAAGGATCAAGTAGCAAATGATGTGAAAAATCTGCCTGAATTTGTAGAAAATTATAGCAAGCCAAAGGAGAAACCTTGGTATAAAATGCCCAGAATAATCTGACGGTAAAAGGGCTTATTTTCTAAAGTATCTGAAGTCTTAAAATGGTGAAGCAGGGCAGTTTGAGATAATGATATAAAAATATTTTATGTGATATATTTGATTATTTATAATTGGATTGTGACTAGTAACATTTTCGGAGAACAGGATGAAACTGCACCAAATTTCTTCAGACTGGGCCATGACAACTCTTATTTCCCATTTCATTGATTATTGTGAGTATATCTGGAATAATATGCTCCAATAAAGTGCTGAAATATTATTAATGGTCCAAAATAGGCTCTTAGAGTGTATTAGTATGATAGAATGAAGACGTAAGCAATGTCCTGGATGTCCCAAATGATTGTTAAATTGGAATTTCATTTCTTCTACATACTCAATCTAGAATATTCATGAACAACATAAAGCAAAATTCCTGGGAGTAGAAGCATTAGCAAATGACTGGCATCTTGACTGTAACAGCAAATAACAAAGTAATGTTTGCTATTAAGGATGCTGAAGGCAAAGTTCATTATCTAATAAATCAGTAAATTGCTAATTTTGATACTCGATTTTATTACATTGAATCAAGGGTTACTGAGGATGACATTAATCATTTTTAAATAATACAGCTGTTCCAAAGACAACACATAATAAAACCTTTTTTCTAGCTGTGACTTCACCTCCAGATAATACTGCTATGAAAGCAGGAAAAAAAATCCCCATCATGATGACCAATTTATTGAATAGTATAAAACAGGGGTGTCAAACCCAAGGTCCGGGGGCCAGTTCCGTCCCAGGGGTTGCTTAGATCTGGCCCATGGGGCCACCCTGGAAACAGCAAAGGACCAGTCCGTGGTGCCTCTGCCAGCGAAAATGGAGGGCCGAGCTCCATTTTCACTGGCAGAGGGTACAGAAGGCTGTTGCAGCCGAAAACGGAGCTTGGGAACCCGTTTTTGCTGGCAGAGCGCTTGGACCAGCACAGGTGCCCCCGACACAAGTGATGTTGAGCTGGCCATGCCCACCCTGGCCACATCCACCCTGGCCACACCCACACCAGCCCCCCAAGGTCAAACATAACCCTGATGCAGCCCTCAATGAAATCGAGTTTGACATCCCTGGTATAAGATATGTGGTGATTTTTATTGTTGTTATCATTGCTCCTCCATTATTGAAGGTTTATAAAAATGCTTTCTTGGATAAACTTCATGCATTAATTTATTAATATCATTATATTTTTCATTAGACAGACTAAGTGGCATATATTATGCTAGTCTGACCTGGATATAGAGATTGATTGGGAGTATGCTGGGTACAAACTAAATTAATGAATACCTATGGATATTTTCCAGAAAACACTCAGATAATGTGTGTGTGTGTGTCTGTGTGTGTGCGAGCGCGCACGCATGCTATTACTTTTTATCTTTTATTTCTGTACTTTTATCTTTTTCTGTATCTTTTCCTTGTTTTCTTTATTTTGGATTAGTGTTTGTTAGTTTTTAATCTTCCCTTTAAAATTTATTTGTTTGTTTGTTTGTTTATCAAATTTATATGGCAGCTCAGCTTACACAGGATGACTCTGGATGGCTTACAGCGTTAAAAATCCACAACATAAAACTTATAAAATCCCACCTACCACCTCTCTTAATTATGTATTCGTTACAAAAGCAGAGGCCTTTATCTGAAAGTGCAGAATTGTCCCACGAGAAAAGAAGTGAAAGTGGCAGATGGATTTCCCACAGGAATCTGCCATTGCAATCAGGAAGTATATGTGGTAACACAATAGTTTCTCAGACCTTCACACGTTTCTAGTCAAAGATTAGGATTTTTTAGATTTTATTTAAGGAAAAGTAATTCAGAAGGAAATATCTTAAAACACAAATGCTGAATTTCCAGACAGGAATAAAGAAGGACAAAGTTTCTTCCCACCCCCACCCCACATCTTAAAGCAAAAGTATAATGTTAAAGAACCAGAGAAGACAGATATTCTTGAAAGATTGTCATAGATTTATAATACAGAATTCCCCAAAACAGTCCAAATCACAAATGTCATTAATGATTAGTTTCTCACAGAATAAGTTGATTGTGCACAAGAGGGATTTGCAAAGGCCTTCTTAGCCACAGCTGCACCTGTTTCTCAAGCAGGAGAAAAAAGTTCAGACAAACCCTTACATTACACACCAGTTCTGATTGATGCTGGGCATCCCCTTCCAAAACTAAAGATCCAAGATGCAATGATTCCAAAACCCACATCCTCTCAGTCAGGCTAGAGTTGAGCTTGATCCTATTTTTTTGCCTATCTTCCAGAGACTGAGACAGAATTTTGATGGCGTGGACAACCAGGGACCCATATACACACTACGTACCATTAGTATTCTGCTGATACTAAACCCTGTATCAGTTGACCCTGTATCAGTCAAACTCGCTAAAAAGGGTGTGAGCGTGGCCAGCACATGACACATCCGACTCACTGGCTGTGAGTTTGACACTCCTGCCATATATCATAAAATCATACAAGCCTATCTCTAGGGATTGCCAAAAAAGATCTCACTACATTCATATATTCTTGTGGAATAATATAAAGCCAACAAGAATAATACATGACTGACCACCTTTGAATCTTATAGCTCTAAGGAGTATTTGTGGGGAAATTTTTTTTTTACTTTTTACTTCCTTTCAAACACTTGAGTTACCAATAAAGTAATAAAGACAGAATAAACATCTAATAAATAAATATGTATGTACTTAATATCTTTTCATTGCTGATTTTACTTTAGGTTTATTTTAAGCTATTAGTTGTTTGGCTGCTTGGCTATTTTGGAGAGGGATTGAGGGGGTTATATTATATTTTACTATGACTTTACATTTTATTGATACTTTGAGAATTTCTCAGGCAGCTAAAATGAATGAATAAACATTTGATCATGCAGCGAGGAGTTACTTTCAACTCTTTATATTTCAGAACTTAAATAGTAATGTTAAAATACCTTTTAAAAAGGCTTTTATCTGAATGATCAAAATTCTCAAATCGTTTTCAAAAGCCTTATATTTCAAAATTAAGCATAAATTTAAAAAATGATAAATTAACTTAAATATTAAACAAATTACTACATAGATTAAATATATGCTTTACCCCTATCATTTCCATCTTACCTGAGTGTGCATTTTTGAGTATTCAATGCATTTGGAGAAAAAAAATGTATGTCAAACATTTTATTCTAATGATTTTGTTTTGTATAACTTGCTGTCAAAATCACTCATGTTGCTTATTTCTCTTAGCAATGCAGAGAGCAGAAGCCTTTCTTTAAAAAGCAATAGTGTATTTACATCTGTATTATATCACCAGCTAGTTAACTGGCTGGCAGTTTCAGAAGGCAATGCATATAGAGAAGAAAAATTGCTCAATTATATCTCCAGCCAAGCGTAGAATCCATCCTATTGTGTTCCATTAGCCCACCGATTATAGCTGATTAGAGAGATATAGCATTTGGGCAAACCTTCAATACAATAAACTCTATAAGAACATAATTAACTTCAGGCTCTGCTTTAACGAGGCAGGAATGGAAAGTATTAGTATTCAAGAATGACTTGATTCTGAAATATACCATATTTTTCAGACTATAAGACACACCTTTTCCCCCCAAAAAAGAGGGTGAAAATTTGGGTGCGTCTTATACTCCGAATGTAGCCCTGCCCAGCTTCTCAAACGGACGTTTCAGAGGCTGAAAAAAGCATCAGAAATGAAGCTTCAGAAAAGAAGCCCCCAAACAGAGCTTCAGAGGCTTTTTT
>JANHZT010010233.1:4300-16189 GCA_032468215.1 Stegonotus admiraltiensis
TGGTCCCTATTTTTCTACTTGCATTTTTTACATGCTTTTGAACTGCTAGGTTGGCAGAAGCTGGGACAAGTAACGGGCGCTCACTCCGTTATGTGGCACTAGGGATTCAAACCACTGAACTGCCGATCTTCTGATCGACAAGCTCAGCATCTTAGCCACCGAGCCACCACATCCTTCAGGAAGCTATACTGGTACTTAAATCATTACAATAATCTGGAATGTTTTGGATTGATAATTAATCAATTGTTCGGCTATTAAAATTATAACCCTATAAACAGCACGATAACTTGTTTTGGAGTGGACAACAATGATGACAAAATTAGATACTGTATAGAATTTGCCCAAGAATATCAGAGCTAAGAACAATCTTCATGGTCCAAATAAGGAAGTGTAGCATTTGAGTGCTATGTTGACGTCCCTAATTTTAATAGCCAAACAATTGATTAATCATCAAACCCAAACATTCCAGATTATTATAATGATTTAAGTATCAGTATATCTTCCTGAAAACTAATCACTAGCAGAAACCAGGACTAGGGATAGGGAGAAAATAATTCCATTTTTTAAAAATAAGAACATACCAAATTATAAGAAAATACCATATGGTGAGGCATAGTGAAGTACTGTATCTCCTTTAGGCAGTGCAGTGAATTTGAACCAAGGCCCTTACCAAATCAATACTTTTCCAATTGGTTCTTTAGATCAGCCATGCAACTTTTAATATCCACTTCCCATCCTGGACAACCACTGATTTAGCATCATTCTGAACAGGTATCTTGAACATTATATGAGATTGCTATGAAGCCTACCCCCAAAGACAGGTTCACCATTACACATTATTCTGAAGACCTGTAAGTTGAATGCAACTGAGTGACCTGTTGACTGAGGATAAGTGGAACCTCAGAAGGGCAGAGATATGTGAAATAAATCCTGATATTTTCTTGTTACCTTATGTAGTTTATCCCAGTCTTGTAAAATATTGGAATAGACTGCACTATTGAAGACTACATGTTTGGGAGTGGAGAGAGAAATCTATAACTGAATATGGCTTTTTTCATTAAGGAAAAAATATCTAAGTATGTAGAAATATGAATATAAAGGATATTAAGTAATTTGTCTTCCTCCAGCTTTAATTCTATAAGTGCAGATTTTTTCTTCACATAAAAGCAGTTTCATGTATAAAAAGATTAAATTTAGTTTTCTTTTTTGAAAAACGTGTTACACTAGATACTTTTCATCTTTGGCTGATTCCAAATTCTCTATATCTCCATTACTTCATAATTGGATCTTTAAAAAAAAAAGAGTAGCTAACTTCCTGACATTACACCAATCTTAATTCCTGATAAATGCAGCTAGGAATATAAAAGAAATTTGCAAGAGATTTTCTGTAGAATGGATTTGCAAAATCCACTAAATCTCACTAAATTATGTTATGAACAGAAACACTTTCTCTGCTGAAATACTTCAAATTTGTATGTGAAAGATACTTTTGAAAAAAAGAAAAAGAACATATCTTTATGAAGCTTACATTAGTATGCTTCATAGAGCTGAGAAGTCTGTGTTTCCAAACAATCATATATTTGAGATAGGATGGAAAAAGATGTTATATAAATTTATATAAATATTGTTTCAGAGAATCAATTGGGAAAGACAAGGAATAATGCTGCAGGCAAATCTTATTTAAAAGAAATGAATGTAGGAAAATTCACATTGAAAGAGTCATATGTTTTGTGATATGGGCAATTATATAAATTTGAATAAATAAAACAAAAGAGATGCTAGGGGAAATGTAGGGTAACAGCTTCTTGATAAAAAAAATACTTATTAATCAAACTTATAGGCCACCACAATCAAAGTTTGCAATTTGTAACTCTAGGCAGCTTACAACAAGGAAGCAAGAACAATGGAAAGAAAAAAGAACAATAGTAACAACATAATATAATGTATAAAAGCCGCATGCTATGGAAACCAGGGAAAAAAAACTTTCTGCAACAATGCAGAGATACCTTAGGAACAGGATCACATCTTATCATCCCTTGGGTCAGCTGGAAAAGGCAGCTGACCCAAGGCTGCCTTTTCCAGGTTGTATTTTCAAGGCTTTATACAACAGGGTTGGGTTCTACAGACTTTATAGAGATGGGGGGAATGCTGGTCCTCCCCAGCCCTTTGAGGTAATCCAGACAGGAAACCAAAAGCATGAGTCTTTATTGTAAGATTACAGTCACTGAACCTTGCAAGTCTGAAAGCACTCCTCCCTCCCCTGGGCCTCATATTTCAGAGAACTAAGGAAGATCTCTTCTGAGATGCTTTCTCCACCTCTATTCCTTCTGTGGGTTTATCTGACCATTGCTCTGGCTGTGGCTCTTCCTCCCAAGGTTATTCTCACAACCCATTAAAGTTCCAGAAATGTAGCCTTGCCAGATGTTGGCACTTAACTCAAGGGGCCAGATTGTTTGCATTTTTTGCATGAAAAGTAATTGTGCAAATGATGAATATATATGGATCTCATTTTATGTATCTTTTTAAAAAGTTCTCAGTATTAATAGCAAAAAACAGACTTACTGGAATATTACTAGAACAATACAGTAGAGTGGGTTTATCCTGTTGTCCCTTAGCCACAATGTTCTTATGACTATTGTGATGATTTGGAATATCATTAGAATTATGTCTAGAGCAAAGTCAAGAGATTCAAGGATGGATGTTGCTGGGCTTTACTTTCTTAGCTTTCCCTCCTTCTCCAGTCAAGCATAGGGTCAACTATCATTCAAACAGTTAAGAGTTTTGACAGTTCTTCTCTTTCAGAGCTGCTGTACTATACTCCAAAAAATGGCTTTGTAATACTTTCGTAACATGAATGTGTCTCCCTTAGACTTATTTTGTTCTCTTAACAGCTGTAAAGCTGATTTTTCTTCCTTCCCGAATACCTATTTGGGGATCCTATTAGTGAATATGCATAGTCAACTTTCCTTTTATCAGGATGCTGTATAAGACCTATATAACTTGGCAATCTGTTACATTTGGGAAATAAAATTGTTCTGATCTTCTCTGATGGTTAGCATTTATTGGGTGAGTTTTCCACCATTTGGGGCCCTAGGATGGCTCTGCATAACCCAGAATCTCCTATCCAAATTTCCCAGACGGAGATAGTTTTCTTTACTTTTCTTTTAAAAGGATTCTTAGTCCCAGGCACAAGAATTGTTCTGGAAAAATAGAAGCAAACTTAGATGATCAAAATGTAAACTGGATACTATGTGTCACAAATGTAGAACATATTCTGAATCATGACATGTTTTAAGTGGCCCTGCTGCAACACAGATTCAGTTCAAGTTCTATTCTTCACATCTGCAGCAACCAAGATAATTTAAGTATCAGTCTATCGCTCCTAACTTCAAAATAGGGCAGCCACAGATACATCTTTCAACTCAAAACATTGATTTTGTTGAACTGCAGGTCCTATACTGTGAAGTAGATGATTGCTCTAACTTTCTTTTTAGTTGGTAGTGGGGTTGATAGATTTTGTTTAATTGCTAAAGATTTCCTAAAGATTTCCTTATATTACAGTCTATACTTCGCAATAGGAATTTCTGCAGAAAAATTCAGAAATTATCTGTCACTTTAGTTCCCCTAAAGGAATCTCATTCCTTTTTATAGGGACTGGTTAATCTTCTGGCATAAGAACTGCATTAAAAATTAGAATGCACTTTGCATTGAGATCTTCTTCAATATCCCTGATAGTAGCAATCAAAATCTTGCTATGGTCAAGTTAAAGCTTGCTGCTGGTTTAAAGAAGGATGTTTCTTGCTATGTGTGTCTATGCACATACAATTTTTCTGAGGTTTCAAGTTAGTAGTTGTGATGACCATCTTAAATTTCCCTCCCTACCCCCCACCCCTGCATATATGCCTGTCTCCTGGCTGTTGCTCTGAAAATTAAAAGTCTATCAGATATACTCTTAATAAGGTGTTTCTTCAACCTGTAGTTCTTTAGTTAATAAATGAGGTTATTACTTTACAAAGAAGCATCCTCTCTAATAATTTCCAAAGTGGCTGCTTACCTAATACATCTTTTTGTCAGGAAGTATTTTCTAGCTTTCTGACTTAAATGTTCTCATCTCTTGTATTGTAAAATAGGTTTTATCCCTTATTCCTAATTAAACCTTTTTCTTTGCCTCCTAGAATGTAATGAGAATGTGGGTATTTCAATTGACCCCATCATACCCTTTCAAGTTCACTGAGAAAGAAGAAGAAGAAGAAGGAGGAGGAGGAGGAGGAGGAGGGGGGGAGAGCGAGAGAGCAAGAGAGAGAGCGCTGGTCATGTCAGCTCTTAGGAAACTTTCATTCTGCTGCAATGGCCCATTTGACTGTGATGTACAATTTAACCTCTTACCACATGCTGTGAATAGCCATTCTGAAGCTCAAACCTATCATCATTAGAGGGTTCAGCATTTTGAAAGAACATTCTTCTGACAGAACTAAAGTTGGTATCAGTGGTGAGAGGGGGTTCTGAATTGTGCTTGCATACACCTTCCTGTACATGGGGCCACCACAGGGTCTTCATTAGGTCTGACCATCATTTGGGGGTGTCTGTATGGACTCTATTTCAGTGGAAGTACTATATCATTAGGCTTCAATACAGAATCAAATCATTGACCTTTCTCTATATTTTCAAACATTCCAGCTCTAGACAATAAACATCAGTTCAGCCTGTCTGCCACAGTACTCTTACACAGAACTATGGTTGCAATCCTCCATTTTTCCCCCTGATCCATCTGAGTTTAAAATAATTTGGTTTCAGATCTGGAAAGACAAACATAAGCTTGAATCTCCAGTTCACATCAAATTTGCACAAGGCTTAGAGTTTACCCGCAACCTTTAGAATTTCATTTCTTCTGTCAAATCTTCTTTGTCTTGGGCAATTGGCAAATGGTGACTTGCCATGCTGTGAAATCTCAGTAGTGTCCTCGTAAGTGTTTTTGGGGTGAAATATTCTTCACAATAATAGTTAGCTAACTCTCTGCTTCATTTTATAAAGCTACTCTGTTTCTGATTTTCTCTCAGCTTGACTCTTTCATTGCAAGCTGAAGTTGATTTAGTTACTTTGACTAGCTTGAGGCTGAAATTTCTTACGTGCTATATTGTGTGGCCATCACATTTCACAGTGTTTTAAGGAGCTAATTTATTATTCTCTGTGAGTATGAAGCATATGCTTGAATACTTCTGTGCTAAAGGAAGAGTTAATATTAATCATGCAGCCTGCTCTATGTTGCAGGTTGAGGGTACAGATATCAATCTGCCAACTAATCTAAAATGTAAACAATAAACTCAGCATACTTAATAAAGAAGCTGAACAATGACACTTCTAGGTAAAAGTAAAAGACAAACACTTTAAAGCCTTGTCTAAAATAACAACAGCCGGACAGATTCTATGTTGTTGTTAGTTGCAAAGTCATTTCCGACCCATCGTGACCCCATGGACAACTTTCCTCCAGGCCTTCCTGTCCTCTACCATTCCCTGGAGACCATTTAAGCTCAACCCAACTGCTTCAGGGACTCCATCCAGCCACCTCATTCTCTGCCATCCACTTGTTCTTTTGCCAGATTCTATGTAATAAGACTTAATCTCCAAATTATAAAAGGGATTAAGTTGATAAACATTCCTGGAAAGACATTTTGCAGAATTCTGTTTGAAAGAGTATAAAAGATGATTGGTTGATTATGTGCTATCAAATCATTTTAAACTCCTAGTGATGATATAGATTTTCTCCATGTTGATCTACCCCTAACTTTTTCTTTCTATCTACTGATCTCTACTGTAACCAAGTGCATCTACTGGATTCACTCTCTCAGCCTTGGTAAGGAGGCAATGGCAAACCACCTCTGAAAAACTTTGCCAAGAAAACCACCAGACTTGTCCTTGCAGTCTCAGAAAATTGGACATGATTAAATAGAAATAAACAAAACCTTTACTCTGTGATTAGAATGCAGAGGTAAGAAACCTGGGATGCTGCTGAATCACAATCCCTTGTCATTAATTGGTTGAAACTTTTGGAAATGTAGTTTTGCAACAACTTCTGGAGGTTTTGTTGTTGTGTTACAGTAGGTAGCAGATCAGCAATGGGTGTTATTAAAACTCTATCATGTACAAATGGTACCATTTAGCATGGGATATTTATTATTTATCTACAATATCTATTTTTTATGCATTTATAGTCAATTGTATGCTCTCTCTCTCTGGATTCTAGGCTGCTTACCACAACGAAAAGACAATAAAACAAAACCCAGGTCAAAAATTAGAGCTAATTAAAACAAATTGTCTTATATCCTCATCTTAACACAATGTTCAAAGTGGCTCTGAAGAGATTATTTTTAAAATGGTCTTAGTTTTTGTTTTTCACAAGAGCATATTTAACATTCCAATAACAAACAAACAAACAATCATCCTAAACTCATGGTAATGGTTGTGTTTGATATTTTTTTATGACAACCTATTTTTCATATTACATCTATAATGTAATAGAAAGACTATTACAAATTCACACACTCACTCATTCCTTCTCTCTTTCACACAAATAGACAAATCACACAAGAAAATAAACAGGCTTCTTCTGTTAAGAGGGCTATAATTCTATGCACTTTTAGTCAGAAGTTAGCTTAAGAGGAAACAGTAAAATCTGCCTGGCTGAAACTGTTCTGAAATGAGAAACCATTTACCATAAAGTTGAGAAAGTTCTACTTTTTCTCCTTCTTATTTTCAACCGCCTCAAAAAGCTACTGATTTATTACTTTATTCCAGGAGACCTTGCATAGTCATACTGATAAATCATGGCTTCCAATTTTTAATAGGAAAACATCCCCTGCGCAATTAATTTACTGCTCTAAATTATAATATTATTGTTATATTTCTGCTATTGTTACAAAGTACAGAATAGGACACAAAGAGTTCCAGAAATTAATGATCCTAGTAACACTGTGAAATAGGCTAAGAAATAGTCTATAGCACTTTACTCCATGGCAGATATTGAGTTTGTCTCTGATCAGGATTTTAAATCTTTACTTCTGATATGAGGTAAGGCAGCCAGGTGCTGCAGTAGGGTTGGGGAGACTCAGGTTCTCATCCTCTCCCTTAGACATAGAAGCCAACTGGATGACCTTAGACCCATCATTCTTTGCAGCCCTAATCAGGGTCAGGCTGTGTGACAAACTGGCTGAAAACAAAAACTTCTTGTTGCCTCAGGCAGAGATCAGTGTTGCTGTCAGAACTAGGTGAGCATCATGCAGAGCAAATAAACCCTGCAACTAATCAGGACAATTGCCAACATCATCTACAATTTCTGATATGAACCCACAGTTCAAACCACTTGTGAGGACTCCTCTGGATGCTTCCCCAGATACTTCTTCAGATGTCAGCTCGGGGGAGGATGGCATGTCAGGAGGGAAATTGGTCAGTGGTGGGTTTCAATTTTTTTTACTACCAGTTTGGTGGGTATGGCTTGATGGGAGTGGCTTGGTGGGACTGGCAGGGGAAGGTTACTGCAAAATCTCCATTCCCTCCCCAATCCAGGGGAAGGTTACTGCAAAATCCCCATTTCCTCCTGATCAGCTGGGACTTGGGAGGCAGAGAATAGATGAGTCCAGGGCCAATCAGAGGTGGTATTTACTGGTTCTCCAAACTACTCAAAATTTCCGTTACCAGTTCTCCAGAACTGGTCAGAACCTGCTGAAACCCACCTCTGAGGTTGGTCAATGGCTCCAAGCAGCCATCTGAGAGGGATTTGGCTCAAGCACAGCTGCATCAGGACAGCCCTGAGGCTTCAGGTGGAGAAAGCATGCAGCTGTAGCCAGTCAGGAATGAGGAAGAGGAATTTCCTTCTGCACCTGATCCAAGAACACATAGGGCAGAGAAAAGGCAAGAGCAGTGAAGGTCAGACAAATTACTTATGAGGAGAAAGCTTCATCCTTCTTGATGGGCTGCACCAGAAGCTGGCTACTTAATGCAGCAGACAGATGAATACGATGCTGGGAACAACGTGATTGTTTTCTAGCGGTGTGTTTTCTGATCATTGTGATTCCTGCTTGCTTTGGATTGACACCGTGCCTTGACTTGGATCATGCCTTGTTGAACTCTGGACTTTTCTTGCCTAGTGAACCCTCTTGTATTATGGCTTTAATTATTGTCTAGTGGGATTATTTTGATTGGGAATCTTTCAAGTGCCTTATGGACTCAGTGGCCATTGCTCTGTGGACTAGCGTTGGTCTGCTTGTGGCTGGACTTAATTGGGACAGTTCTGGGTGAAGGGAATTGCTGGGGAATATTAATAAACCCATTACACCATGGTTACATGTGTGAGTGAATAAGCGAGACAGCACATCACTGCACCATGTTGGATTCACTCACTGAGCAGTACTCAAGATGCCTTCCCTTTGTCAACATGCCAGAAGTATATAGGTAGTTCTTGACTTACAAACATTTAAAATTTAATGTTGCAACAACAGAGGAAAAAAATGATCTATGACCAGCCCTCCCATTTACAAATGTTGTAGCATTTATTTATTTGTAATGCATAGTTTTCGCCACGCCCTTAAGACCTTTCTTTTTCAGCAAGCAGGGCTGGCCTGATTTTGTTTTAAATTGTTGGGTTTATTTGGTTTTAAACTTGTGGGATTTTAAATTAGGTTTTAAATTGTGGGCCAAATGTTTAATTGTTTTAATTACTTTTAACTTTTGTATTCTTGCGTTTTATTTTTGGCTGTGCACTGCCCTGAGTCCTTCGGGAGAAGGGCGGTATATAAATAAAATTATAATTATAATTAATTATTTATTTATTTATTTCATCAGATTTCTATACTGCCCTTCTCCAATAGGACTCAGGGCGGTGAACAGCCGACTAAGAAACATAGAATACAAAATTTAAAAACAATTAAAAATATTAAATAATTTTGGCCATGAACTTTAAAACACCCCGGATAAACAATTCCAATTTAAAAATCCCAATTTAAAATCAATAAAAGGGGGGGTTAGGCCAGCCCGGCCTGATGAAACAAGTGGGTCTTCAAAGCATCCCCATGGTCACATGATTAAAATTCAGGTACTTGCAGCATTTTGAGTTCATGTGATTGTCATCTGCAAATTTTCCAGCTGGCTTTCAACAAGCAACCAATGGTGGCAGTTGGATTCACTTAATGACCATGGGATTCATTTAACAACCATGGCAAAAAAAGGTAAAATTGGATGTGACTCCTCAAAATCACCTTGCTTAGCAACAAAAAAAATCGATCCCAATTGTGGTCATAAGTCAAGGACTACCTGTAAATGAAATTTTTCACATATTTCTTTTAGTTTAAATTTTCCAGAGTCCACCAAAATGTGCTTTGCTATACAATGAGAAAGAAATTTCCATTAATGTTTGTCAAGCTAGGAAAGCTAATTAAATTTAAATTTGAAAAAGCTGTACTAACAGAACAGTATATTGTATCTTAAAATATGGTAGGATTAATTGTTAAATAAATCATATATTGGTATAACTGCATACAAAACAGTGTTATTAGATTAATCTGAATTATGTAGGAGAATAAGACTGATTTAACAGCAGCAAGGATTGCTAAAACATTTGCTAAAAAATTACATGTAACATTAGAAAATGTATGTGCATACAACCAAAGGCATAAGATTGAATTTATTTAATAATTAAATTTATTGGATGCCCATCTTACCATAAGGTAACTCTGGGCAGCTTACAGTTACATCTAAGCTAAAACATAAAAAGTTAAAAACAAACAAAATCAAAGAAACATGGGGCAAGGCAGAATGGGGGAGAGGTAGATTCTGTTATTAATCCATCAACCACCTCTGTTGTGCTGTTCCTCCACTGGGGCCCCAAGACAACTGGCAAAGCCACATCTTTAGGTCCTTAAAAAAAGATAGGGTTGGGGCCAATCTCACATTGGAAGGCAGGAGCAACAGCAGAGAAGGCCCTCCTCCTGGACCCACCATCTGGAATAATCAGGCTGACGGGACCTGTAGCATGCCTCCTCTGCCGGCACCAGGGGTACAGGGCAATCCCAGTGGGGTAAGATGGTCCCTCAAGTAACCTGCATCCATGCCATGAAGGGCTTTAAAAGTGATCACCAACACCTTGAATTGCACTTGGAAGCAGACAGGCAACCAATGCAGCTCGCAGAGCTGCGGTGTTACAGGGGCCATTTTTGGGAGCCCCAAAACTACTCATGCTTCCGCACTCTGCACCAGCTGTAGCTTCAAATGCTCTTCAAGAATAGGCCCATGGAGAGTGCATTATAATAGTCCAGTCATGTGATGACTAGGGACTGAACGTTTGAGTGCAGGGCATCCTGGTCCAGGAAAGGCCGCAACTGGCTCAGAACATGAAGTTGTGCAAAGGGTCTGTTAGCTGCAACTGCCACCTGTTCCTCAAACAGGAATCACAATTTGAGGAGACCAGGTCTTTCTGGGACAGTGCCACCACATCCGGAGTCAAAGATACAGGGGTGGTATTCACTTACTTTCGCTACTGGTTCGCAAATGTGAGCATGCACACACACTAGCTTCACTCACATGCATCACCTCTGTGCATGCACAGAGCTTTCCGCGCATGCACAGATAGTCAAAAATGGGACGTGATGACATCCGGACGGAGACTCCTGCAGCCGCGGCTACCGGTTCTCCCGAACCAGTTAGAATTGGCTGAATACCACGACTGCAAAGATGACATGTCCTGGATCCTAAAGGTGCTTTTTCAAGAGGCAACTGGACTTTCTGGTCCTGGAGCCCCATGTACCAAAAGCCCTGCAGTCTTGCCAGGCTATTTCCTGATCTCATCCCTTCAATAAGTATATTGAATAAAAAAATGAAAAATTTGGGGATTTTATTTTAAAACAAGAAGCCCTAAAGAAATAGAAATTTACAAGAGATATTTCCTCCTTGCCGCTTCGTTCAACCATCTCCAAACTCACATAAATATTCTATTCAGTAACATGAACTTCAGTCAATGAGTGAGTCAGTGATTTTGACAGTTCTTTCCCTTTTCTTCCCAGGTGGGTTCTTTGTCTGTTCTTGCTGCCTTTATTTTGTCCTCCTTTCCTTGGGGAAACCAACTTCTCCACATTATGATCTGTGCACCTTTTGTTAAGACTTCAAGCAGGATTAAAAACATCCGGCAATAGACAAATGTCTTGTTCTACATTAACTGATGGAAAAAAAATGTTTCTTCTTTCCCACTGATGTCAAGGATTTTATTTAGCTGAAGGTGCCCCTACCCACAACTTCCTTCAGCAACAATGCTGGAAAGCTCTGAGAGGCAGAAAATTACTGATTGAAATTTAGTTTTTAAAATTTCATCCTAAGAAATGGTTGAATTTGGAATAAGAATATACCGTATTTTTCAGAGTATAAGATGTACCAGAGTATAAGAAGCACATTAACTTTTGGGGAGGAAAATAGGAAAAAAAAAATCTGCCTACCAGATATTCATCTGGCTAGCGTCCTTAGTCTGGTCAGTTTCAGCACATTAGTTCGCTGGTTTTGAGTGCGTGCAGGTTGGGGATAAAAAACAGCTTCTAAAGCACAGCTGATTGTCGGAGGGAGCAGCAATGAGATAAGCAGGCGAAGTGTGGAAGATCGCTTCACTCGCTAGTGCCTCATTAGGGCTGAAAATAAGCTTCCAAAAAGCTACATTTGGAGTATAAATTCACCCAAATTTTCAGCGTCTTTTAGGGGTGGGGGAAGTGAGTCTTATACTCCAAAAAATACAGTATATAATTTACTGTAATATATATATATATATATATATATATATGTATGTATATATATATATATATATATATAGAGAGAGAGAGAGAGAGAGAGAGAGAGAGAGAGAGAGAGAGAGAGAGAGAG
>JANHZT010010235.1:119003-130154 GCA_032468215.1 Stegonotus admiraltiensis
TACAGAAGTATGAAGGCTATTGCTTAACGCATTGTAAGCCACCCTGAGTCTCTGGAGAAGGGCGGCATATAAATCAATTTTTTTAAAAAATCAGAACACCAAATACAAGCTGGGAGGATACGCCCTCGTAGATGACCCTCATCTCAAATGATCTAAGCCCCAGAGCTCATTGTAACAGCATTTCCAAAAAGACATTAAAAGTTGTTAACTTAATTTTGCGAAGCTTCTTCTCCAGTAACATTATTCTGCAAACTAGGGCATACAAAACCTTTGCCAGACCAATTCTCAAATACAGCTCGTCTGTCTGGGATCCACACTGTATATTGGATATTAATACAATTGAGCGGGTCCAGAGGTATTTCACGAGAAGAGTACTCCACTCCTCTGCTCATAATAAAATCCCTTATGCCACTAGGCTCAAAATTTTGGCCTTGGACAACCTGGAACTACACCACCTACGGTCTGACCTAAGCATAGTACACAAAATTGTCTGCTACAATGTCCTACCTGTCAATGACTACTTCAGCTTTAACCTCATTAATACATGGGCAAATAATAGATACAAACTCAAGGTAAACCTCTCCAAACTCGATTGCAGAAAATACAACTTCAGCAACAGAGTGGTCAATGCCTGGAATGCTCTACCCGACTCTGTTGTTACATCCTCAAACCCTCACAGCTTCAACCTTAAACTGTCTACTGTGGACCTCACCCCATTCCTAAGAGATCTGTAAAGGGGGCGCACAAGCGTGCCTACCGTCCTTGTCCTACTGTCCCCATTTATTCATATTCATTTCCTGTGTTCATGTCCATGTTTATACTTATACCTGTTATCTTGTACATGTTTGACAAACTAAATAAAAAAAAAGTTTAACCCCACACCTCTTAGATGATCTCCTCTAGAAGCCAAACCCTCAAACCTTCTCCACCAGCAAGAGGATCAGGATCATGGCTCTTTTCATGAAGACCAACTTACTTCTTTCAACATGATTTCATTGTGTAAAGCTATAGTGGCAAAACGAAGAATGGGAATGGACACCAGTTGCCTTCTGCCTCTTCTCTGTTTGGAATTCTTACATTGACTGACAGGAGAAAAGCTAATGGTCTTAAGCAAGAGGCTTTTATGGACACTCCTATAAAGAATTATAAGTAGCTTTTATGGATATTCCTATAGAAATACAAGAATGTTTCAGTGTATTGGGGTGATCAAGCAAGGAAATTAACATGTAATAACTTCTTTGATGTCTATCTGCCTTGTCTCTCATGTTATAGTATTCAGTTTCAAGAACAATTTTGTATGAAAAAGTTGAAAATCACACACAGGCATAATGGATCAATAGCATGCAGTGAATATATATTTCTCCATCTGGTTGTCACAAGTTGATCAAAGCTGGGGTGTTTTAGGAAACAAAGAGGGAGGTATAAGAAAGGAGGATTGTAACCTTGCTTCAAAGACAGTTGTTCAGAAGTACATTTGCGGCAGGCTAGCTAAAATGTATACACAATACATACATATGCAACATGTTACATATTTATATATTGTGCATTTTAAAATATTTTAATTATTTGAAGAGTAAGATTTTTAATTAAGATTCTCCTTATGGGAAATATATCCATTTTTAATTTCCCTTTTCCAACCAGAATTAAGTTTCAGTATTCAGTAAGTGTCATAATGCACTCTTCTTTCTTCCTGAATCATTTTAATTTCTCAATAGGAACATATCTGTACGTTTCCTGCTCTGAGCCCATTTATAGGCTAATTACTATGCAAATAACCTTCCCTTTCATATCTTTATGATGAAATAATATAGTCCTCATTCTTCAAATGTTCCACTATTTACTCTCCTTCATGTAAAAAGAAAAAAGGTATTATGTGAAACAGTTATCTGAAGAGACTTTATTTAAAAAAAAGTTTGAGTCTTTGAACTTGAAATATTTTGGTTCTCATCAAAATATATCTGCTGTTTTATAAATTCAGGCTTGTGGATTTTTTATCTTTAAATTTGGCCTGTACTATCATAATAGTTATGCTGTATGAATTTCAGAATTGAATGGATTTCTGAGAGTTAGGAATCCTCAAGTGTTATTACTATTATTTGAACTTTGTAATTGCTAATTTTTTATCTTTCTTAGAATAATCACACTAAAGTCTGGTTGGGGCTTTCTGAAACATGAGATAGCATGGAACAGAGTTTTGACACATTAGTCCAGTAATGATTTTTCAGTATGTCATTAAAATCTCCTAGCCTATGGCGTAAGTAGGGCACAAGTTCCACAGAAGACAGTCGCATTTTGAGAGGGGAAAGAATTAATCATTTGACTAATGATTAATGATCCTGTTTAATAGGATGTTTTATATGGTTTATTATTGGGTTAAGTTTCGCTGAGGCTATACTTAATATGAGAAAATTTTGTATTAGTTAGCTTTAAGGAAAGTTTATATTTCAATTGCTTTAGAGAAGTAAAGCATGTTATATGATACGCCTGATTCAAGACACCAGATTGCTTAGCAACTCTGGAATTGGAGTTTTATCTCCCTCAGTATAACAAACTGCAACAATGCTGATATGACAATGATATAATTAAATAAATACCACATCCTTGTGTCAGGATATCAGACTCAAATACATAAGTTGCAGCATTCAAGTGTTTATATCATCACATCTGGGTGATCGTTTTCCTCTCCTTTGTAAATGATTTTTGCATGATTTTACAATGAACATTTTACCATATGTCTGAAAGTCAACCTTTGAACTGTTTATTGCATGCAGACGTCTGATATAATCTTTATATCTTTATTTATCCTATGAATTTTACATTATTTATCACAGAGTTTGACAGCAACTTAAGTTTTAATTTGGTAGTAATGCTATTTTGGAATTGTTTATTCTTGTATACTGTCAATTCTTCTGCACATGCAAAAGATCAGAATAAGTGAACTTCATGGAATTGTTAATCAGCCAAACTTGATTGAATTTGCAAAAGCGAAGCCAATCCACCGTTGCTGGATGGACAAATTGAATGCATTACTGAAGGAGATTATTGGATTACAGGAATATATATAGCTAGCAGCAATAACTACTGGCCATTTTAATAGTATACCTATTTCTCTTTCTCTCTGGAAATACTTGATTTCTGACTAGTTCTGAATCAAAATCTAAACTTAAGATTTTTCATCTATCAAAGTTGTACGCATTTTGCAAAGCAGTGGACAAGGATAGGGACTTAGGTTTTTGCTAATCATTCTTTTGGAAGTAACTAAAACGACTATCTGTTTTGTTAACAATGATTTCTGAATACCAAGTCACTTATATGGCACCTGTCCTAGATGATAAGTCAGGAGAACATAGTAGAGGTATTTTGATTTACTACCCTGGAGGACTTGCTACTATAAATAAATAAAATCATTCATTCATTCATTCATATAAGTGAGATAACATACACCAAGGGTGTAAAACTCGATTTCATTGAGGGCCAGATCAGGTTTGTGTTTGACCTCAGGGGGCTGGAGTGAGCGTGGCAAGGTTGGGTGTGGCCAGGGGCACCTGTGGTAGGCTGAGTGCTCTGCCAGCGAATACGGGCTCCCGAGCTCCATTTTCAGATTGGATGGCCTCCTGAAACCCTCTGCCAGTGAAAAGGGAGCTCAGGAGGGCCACCAAAACTGAGGCAAGAGAATGAAAACTAATTATAAGCGGCTTCTTACTAGTCACTCTTTTATAGAGGGGATTTCTTTGAATCTGTAGCAAGGGACAAAATTATTAAGTTCACTCTTCATGTAACTAAATGTATTATTTATCAGTCTCAACCTGATATGAATTATATATTTTAAAACAGGAGCTCCCAACCCTCTGGCCATGGCCCACTACTGGGCTGTGAGCTGTTCAAAACCAGGCCACCTGAAGCAGCGGGTGAGTGCATGTGCAAGCCCTTGCACAAGCAATGAGCAAGCATATGGATGCATGCTCTATTTGGAGGATGGCCAAATGGAGCTACGTGCATATGTGTGCTTCTCCACCACTCGCATGAAACCATCCCCTCTCCATCCCCCACATGCCCGTCCACAAAGCTGGAAAGGTTGGTGTTTTATATCAGCGTGAGCTAATTACGAGGCATGAGGCGGGGGTAACGGCAATGAACAGCCAGTTTATTGTCAACACTAACTACAGAACAACAACAGCTCCCGCGCTTGACAGCTCTTTTATACTTGAGCGGCTACCCAATCAACAACCGGAATCCCGGCACCCAATAGGGAACTTAGTAACAATACGTAACACCCCTTTCCACTAGACTAGCGCATGCGTCTCAAAATTTATGCACAGGCGTAGTCCTCCAAATACAGAGGGCGGCGCTGGATCCTCCCAGAACGCCTGGGCTCCCCCTGGATGTCTGGGCAGGGCGGCGAGTTTGATTCTGCTGACCGTGCCGGACTCTCCTCCTGGCTATCTGATGGATTTGGATACTCGCGGCTGGACTCAGGTAAGAGGTCGAGATCAGCGCTCCCCCTGGGTGGCGAGTCTGATGATCGCGGGCACATCGGCCTGTATGGGGTGATGGGCGGCGTTGGGCTGGCTGGAACGGCGGGGTCGGGCCCGGTCTCTTGGCTTGTTGGTACCGCGTCTCTGTACCGGCATGTCAAGAGTGACCTTCTTTTCCGCAGCTGATCCCCATGTCGCTTCCAAACTCGCCCATGTTCGAGTTCGATACGATATGAGCAGGGCCCTAAAACGCCAACCACCTTTCCGGGTAGCCACAGCGGTTGACCCACGTAGTTCCTGGCATAGACCAGATCATCTAGTTGGAATGGCTGGCACCGGCGCTGTGAATCTAAGGGCTTACTAGGGCAATACATAGGGTGTAGCCGATCGAGAGCGGTGCGCAATTTCCGGCCCATCAAAAGCTCGGCCGGACTCTTATTCATCAGTTGGCATGGTGTAGTATGTTGAATCTCTAGGTATTCAGCCACCCGCTCCTCCCAGCTGCCCGGTCCCATTTTCCGTAAGGCCTCTTTGGCCGAGCGCACGGCCCGTTCCGCAAGGCCATTGCTCGACAGATGGAACGGCGAAATGAGACAGTGCCGAATGCCCCTGCCAGCCAAGAACTCCTCAAATTCCATAGACGTAAATTGCGGCCCGTTGTCCGACACAATAAGGTCGGGCAACCCTTGGGTCACAAACAACCGCCTTAAAACCTTACATATGACAGCTGAAATGGTGGACTGTAACCTTACGACTTCAACCCACTTAGAGAATGCGTCAGCCACCACTAAGAAGGACGACCCCTGCATCGGGCCCGCCAAGTCAATATGTAACCTGGACCAGGGGGCTCTAGGTTCCTCCCACTGCCTCGGCTGGTCTCTAGCCGGTAATGGCAGATTAGTTTGACACTGGGTACATGTAGAGACCCACGCAGTGATATCGTTATCGAAATTGGGCCACCACATATAGCAACGACCCAAAGATTTCATACGAACCACCCCCGGGTGCCCCTTGTGTAGCTCCCTCAATAACAGCTGACGTAACGGGGGTGGAATGATGACGTGGAGGCCCCATAATACACAACCATCTTGGGTAGACAGTTCCAGCTGCCGGGAGGCATATGGCTTCAACTCCGGCGGGAACGGACCTCGCGGCCACCCCTTGGCCATCCAGGCGAGCACTTGGGACAGGACAGGATCCTTGGCTGAAAGGCGGGCGACATCTGCTGCAGTGATAGGGAAGGTGGAGTCGGCGACCAGGAACACAGAAGAGGCAGGCATGGGGTCGGCGAGCAGAGCAGGAAGGGGGCAGCGACTCAGCGCATCCGCATGAGCCAGTTCCCGGCCCGGTCTATGAATGAGTGTATATGAGTACGCTGCCAAAAAAATAGAGTAATGGGTCATACGTGGGGATAGAATCTGCGGAGCCGGACGATCCCCTGCCAAAATTCCTAGAAGAGGCTTATGATCAGAATACAAGTCAAACAATCGGCCGTACAAATAGTCATGGAACCGTTTAACTCCGGCTACCAGAGCGAGGGCCTCCTTATCCAGCTGGGAATAATTCCGTTCTGCCAGGGCTAAGGTCCTGGAGAAGTTTGCCACCGGCAGTTCCTGGCCATTAGGGAAACGGTGGCTCAAAACCGCGCCGACCCCATACGCGGAGGCGTCACAGGCCAATGTCAACGGTAAGTGATCGCAGTATTGCATTAGGACCGAGTTGGATGCAAGGAGAGGCTTAACGGCAGAGAAAGCAGCCACCTCCCTCGCACCCCAGCTCCATGGGGCCCCTCAGTCCAACAGGCGGTGCAAAGGCTCAGCCACTGATGCTTTATGCGGAAGAAAAACTGCGTAAAAGTTTAAAAGACCAAGGAAAGACTGGAGGTCGGCTTTACAACGCGGAGGTGGGGCGTCTCGGATAGCTGCTGTCTTCGCTGCAGTTGGGTGGATGCCAGTTGAGTCAATTAGGAATCCTAAAAATTCTACTTGGGGCACCGCAATTTGACACTTCGCCCTGTTCACCTTCAACCCGGCGTTCCGAAACTGAGTGAGGACACGGCGAAGCCTGGTCATCAAGTCGGTCACATTAACGGCCGAGACCAGGACATCGTCAAAATAAGGGACGACCCTGGGGATTCTGTGGAGCAACCTTTCCATTAGACTCTGGAACAACCCTGGGGCAACACTGACACCAAATTGCAGGCGACGGCAACGAAATGCCCCCCGATGCGTAACAATGGTCTGAGCCTCAGCTGTTTCGTCGTCCACCAACAGCTGTTGGTATGCCTGGGCCAGGTCCAGTTTGGCAAACACCGCACCCTGGCCCAGGGAGTGCAACAAGTGCTGCACTACAGGAACGGGGTAAGCATGGCCCAAGAGTGCCCTGTTCAACGTTGCCCGGTAGTCGGCACAGATTCTGATCGATCCATCTGCCTTAATAGGTGTTACAATAGGCGTCTCCCAGCGGGCATGTTCCACCGGCTCTAATATCCCCTGGGAGATGAGTCTGCCCAGCTCAGCATCCACCCGCGCCCTTAAGGCGAACGGCACCCCACGGGGTTTGAGCCGCCGGGGGGGAATCATGGGGTCCAGGCTAAATGACACCAGGGTGCCCTTATAACATCCGAGCTTGCCATCAAATACCGTTGGGAATTCGGCCACCAACAGGTCCATTTCAGGGGACCTGATGGTATTCACCCCATGAATGGTGAGTCCAAGGCAGCGAACCAATTTAACCCCAACAGGCTTGGCAAAGGGGCCTCAACTACAACCAGTGGAAGGCGGCCTGAGAAACTCTTGTACTTCACCCAGAACCGTCCACACCCAACGATTTTAATGGGAGACCCCTGGTAGTCCCGCAGTTGAAGATCACACGGGCTCAGATGGCGTTTAGCCAGTCGCGGCACCAACCACTTAATTACGCTCCACGATACAATGGAAGTGGCTGATCCCGTGTCCACTTCCATGAGACAAGGGGCTCCCTCAATGGCAACGGACAGGCGAATCTTTTGGTTAATAGGAACCCCGGCCTCCTGACCCACTCTGTTCACTCCTCCCGGCTCACGGCACCATCCGCCTCGCGAAACCCCGCGCTGTCCAGGGGGCCGCCTATCTCCCCTGGGGTTGGCTGTGACTGACACTCCCAGGTTCATTGCCTGGCAGACCCTTGCAATGTGCCCCCGGTGGCCACAACGGCGACAAACAGCCTCATTGAAACAGCAGGCAGAGCGCGGATGATTTCCCCCACAGCTCCGACAGTCACCGGGTGGCGGCTTTTGGGGTCTGACCTGCCACGGTCGCTCTTTAATGCAGTCAACGTCCCAATTTCCCTCGGACTCCCCCTCATCACTCGAGTCTGCAGCACTGTAGTGGACCGCCTCACCCTTCATCCTGCTGGTCGGTTGGCCCCGGGGGAGGTCTGCGAGAGAGAGTGTGGCAAGTTCAGCAGTGCACGCTTCATCCAGGGCTTCTTGGAATGATAATTGGCAATCAAACGACGCTTCAGGTTCTCGTCCCTCACTCCACTGACTAACCTGTCCAATAAATAATCATCGAGATCGACAAATTGACAATGCCTAGCCACTTTCCGCAGGGCGGCCACATACTGACTGATAGACTCTCCTTCGGCCTGGTCCCTGTGGTAAAAATGCTGTCTGCGGGCGATCCGGGACAGTGCGGGGGCATAATGTCTTTTTAACTTATTCATAAAGTCCTCCCAGGTTCCCGCGTGAATTGATTGCGGGGCCATCAACGTCATTGCAGTCTCGAACATTTCAGGCCCGCAGAAACTTAAAAAGTATGCCCGCCTGCGTTCACTGGATAAATCCCGATAGTCATTAGCAATCAGGAAGCAATCAAACCGGGCTACAAACGCCTCCCATGACTCTGACGCCGGATTGAATGGCACAAAATTTTGTGAGGCGGCCATCTCCTCACCCCGGCTCGTTCGCGCTCGATCGTTAGAACGCTCACTCACTTGCTGACACTCCTACGGCTGCTCGCCGCTATGTTCACAGGACGGCCTCCTAGCCACATCCCATCCTCGTTGCCACTGTTTTATATCGGCGTGAGCTAATTACGAGGCATGAGGCGGGGGTAACGGCAACGAACAGCCAGTTTATTGTCAACACTAACTACAGAACAACAACAGCTCCCGCGCTTGACAGCTCTTTTATACTTGAGCGGCTACCCAATCAACAACCGGAATCCCGGCACCCAATAGGGAACTTAGTAACAATATGTAACAGTTGGGGAACACTGTTTTAAAGAACATACGTTGAATGCTAACATGTACTAAACATTTTTATCTAGTGGATAAGCCACATAACTGCAAAGTTTTTTCTGAGGTAAAATAAAAAATTCACCTCTAACATCTTTCTTATGAAAAACATTTATTGCAATAAAACACAATAGGTATAGGGTTGGACTATGGGTTGGACTAGAAGACCTCCAAGGTCCCTGCCAACTCTATTCTTCTTCTAATAATAATTGTGCTTATATCACTACACTCCAGAGATTCTGAGTGGTTTACAATGAAAAAACACTTTATAATGAAACAACAAAAAATATATATCTCAATCCTAACAAAAATAATCAAGCAAACCTCATCTAATTAAGCTGCTTACATAGATAAGAAAATAATAATTTTCTCAAGATATCCATCATCATCACTAACTTTCAAAACCTGCCAAAGAAAATGGTCTTAGCGGCTTTTATGAAAAGAAATTGGAATGGCAGCTCTATATATTTTGGAGTAAAATACCGCCATAATGTGTAGGTAGCACAATAGGTACTGTGCATTATCCAGAATAAACAGCTCTGGATAGGAATCCATGCTGAGAAGAGGAGGAAAAAATGTTTTCAATTTTCAATGTCCTCCTCAGCTGCTCTTAGAGTTTGTGACTAATATTTGTCATATAATTCTGAAGTCAGAAACTTAGGAAGCAATGGGAGCTAACTTGGATATTTGATCCTATCAATTCTGCAGCTTTATGTGGTTATGCCCAAAGCCATTAACTGGATTGTAAAGGTTTGAGTATATGATTTTGGTTGGGGTTTTTTTTTTTTTACAATTGCATATAAAATAGCATAATAAAAAACATTTATCAGCAGTAGAGTAGTATATCATACGGGAACAAGGAATTTAGTTCAGCCATTTTTATAGCTTTTGAAATGAGTTTAAGCAATGCTCTATAGATGAGTTCAATGCATATCATGAAGAATAAAGTAAAATTCAAGCTTTTCATTTCAGTATGTATTAAGTGGGATTTGCCCTGCAAGTATCTGTAAAAATTAAAACAAATCGCAATTATCTATTTGGGACAAGTGCTCTGACAATTGAATTTAGAATGTTGCCTTTCTTTAGAGAAAAGGCAATTTTTAAAAATAAAATGATAGGTACGATAATCAAAGTTACACACAGATAATTAATATTTCTGCACAACACCGTATCACTGGGTTTGCCATTGTATTCTTTTCAGGATTTAATTGCTCCAGTTCGGCCCTGAATGTTACGTGAGTCTGATCTAGTTGGTGTTATTAGGAAAAAAAGGTTATAGCTGGATTTTTCTTAATTGTACAAAAGGTACCGATTCCAGAAGCTTCTCCCCACCTCATCTGTTCTACATAGTCACAGGGGCAATCCATGCAGGGATTTGGTAGATTACATTGGAAGTGTGATTTAACACTTGGTGCTAGTGTGGCATGTACAGTATATTCAGTTTGAATTAAATATTCTTTTTTCCATTTTTATTTCAGTATTACATTTATATACATCTAAACAAGTTAGTAAATAGAATAGAATGCTTTAAAATAGCTTGTTTGTAAAAGGATTGTATATGGATAAAAACTGCAATGTCCTCTGATAATTTCCTATATGTACAACAGAGAATGAATTCTATGATTATCTAGTAGGACAAATTGGTTCCCTGGCATTTTTGCCTGAAGGATCAAAACACAAACTGGCATAATTAGTTATGTCAATGTAGGAGAATTACAGGTTAACAGGCGCTAAAAATACACATTTCAGATGCACAGTGGCAGGTTTTTTTTCCTGGTCATTTTTATTAAAAGGGGTTGTTTTTCTAAAGATAAAGAGGAATGGTTTGGCCTTGGCAACATTAACTTTTTATGAGGCCTAAAATGAATCAAGTCCAAAATAAATAAATACATGAATAAATAGCAACCACATTTCTTGAGGGGACAACTTCTAAATGGTGCTAGGATGTTTTATTAGTTTATTTAGTTTGACTAAGGATATGCTAATTACCAAAATGTATTCTATGCTGAATGGATTTTTTTAATGGCTTCTTAAACACAGAAAGAGATCAAACTAGAGATACTTGTAGCTGAAAACCTGCAGAGTATTTAGTAAATTTAACTGCTGGGAATCTGGCACATATTTTTCTTCTTTGAGTCTTTAATCTTTTCTTCCTGGCTACTGACTGAAAAGTAAAACACGATGGAATTTTGTTGTAATAATTTTAGTTGCTGTCTGCTTCATTACAGCATGAGGGGAAATTGCTACTGAAAGTTAAAAAGAAACCAGTTGGCTTGTTGAGAAGGAGGAGGAAGCAGAACCTTGGGAAAGGAGGCAACTAATGTTTGTTTGTTTGTTTGTTTGTTCGATTTATATGCCGCCCTTCTCCGGAGACTCAGGGCGGCTTACAATGCATTAA
>JANHZT010010242.1:0-13516 GCA_032468215.1 Stegonotus admiraltiensis
TCCTAAGACAGCTGTCTTAGGAATTCTGGGAGTTGAAGTCCACAGGGTGTGAAAGAGCCAAGTTTGCCTACCACCGACCTAGGCAGTCAGCCTTGTGTATTTGGGGTGTGTGTCAGGTCCCCCTTTTCAATCTTTTCTTTCTCAAGAAGGCTGCATTGTGGGATGATCTTTGGTGGGCTGCTGCCCAAATGGGGCCAGTGAGGGGGGCCATAGCTGGACCCAAGGAAGGCTCCCTCACCCTCTTGGAGGTGGGAAACCCACCTCCCACCGTGGGAAAGTGCCTGGAGGACAAGGGGCTAGGCTCATATTTCCTCCTGGCCCAGGTTCTCCCTATGGAAAGTTCTGACTTCAGGGGCTTTTCTGATTCCAGGGCTAGCCAGGCATGGAAGATCAGCCAAGCCAGCAGCAGGAGTGGTGCAGAACCAGGCTGAACCAGAATCATGCCCAGGAGAAAAGTCTGTGGGAAAAGGAGGCAGGCGGGACCAGAAGCAGCAGACCCAGTCCTGTGTCCAGGTGGGCATGAGGAGCGGCTGCCTCCCACCTGCAGGATTGGTTGTGTTCTGACCTAGGCTTCCTTAGAAAGTAAACAGCACAAACTTAGTCCCGGCAAACCTCTTTAATTCATATGGCTGTAAATGACTTTCATTTACAGTCCGCAAGGCTTGATAAACAGTCTTTCAGAGGAAGGTTATCAACACCCACCTATCTAACATGGAACGCTGCCAAAGAGCTAATTTCCAGATGCAGGGCAAGGCCATACTTGGCAAAGAGTCACAAACAGAAGTTTCAAATCTTGAACTGGCCAGATGAACTACCGTATTTTTCAGAGTATAAGACACACCTTTCCCCCCCCCCAAAAGGGGCTGAAAATTTTGGTGCGTCTTATACACTGAATGTAGCCCCACCCACTGACTGGCCCCCACCTGTTGGCCTCTGCCTCCTAGAAATTTACCACCTTGCAGCAAGCAGCAAAAAGAAACAGCCCATTTCAGCTTCAGCACAGCCTAATTAGCACAAGCTGATTGTCTGTTGGATCCCTCTGGCTCTCAGCTGTTTTGTGTGGGCCTCTGCTGCTTGCTGCAAGGAGGTAAATTGCTGGGAGATTTTTTTTCTTGTACTAATCAAGCTATGCTGAAAATGAAAATGAAAGTAAAGCAGGCTATTTGCTGTAACGAGGCAAAATTGCTGGGAGGCAGAGGCATATTTCTTTTTCTTGTTTTCCTCACCAAAAAAGGTAGGTGTCTTATACTCCCAAATACGGTAATTGCTTCCTGCAAAAGCTCACATCCCATTCGCTTCTCTTTTATGTCTTATGGGAGGGGCCAATCATCTCCAAGCCTTACTCCCAAGTCGATCCTATTTTGTTAATTTGTTCCCGACTCCTGGAAGCTCTGCGCATGCACACACTGGGAACAGGCTCCCGCTGTTCTTCTGCCTCGCTGATGTCAGACTCTGGAAACCCCGGAGGCAGCAAAGAACTCCCAGATGGCCCTGGCCCCCTCTCTGCCTCCGACTCTGAGCCAATCGTCCGAGCCTTCCCCAGACTCCAGGACTGGCCCATGTTCCTCCCCAACCTCCTCACTGTCCGAATCTGCTGCCAGCTCTGCTGGCTGGCCACAACAGGTTGCCCCAACAAAGGGGTTGGGGGGACTTGCTATGATTCTGAGATTCTTTCCTTGATTAAATGCTGTCAGTTAAAATCCACCGATAATATATGTGAATCTTGAATTATTTTTTTTATGCCAGTGTGCATCTCTTTGCATTTAACCTAGGTCCTCCAGATGCCTCCTCAGCCAACTGGGGAGCCCCTCAAGGAGCTCTTGCAAGCTGGCCAAGCTCTGCAGAAGGATGTCTGGCCCCTCGATCCCTTCGGGGCTCCCCTCTGCAGGTGACATGCTAAGCATCTCTCCAGCTGAAGAATGACCTTTGCTCCCCTCTCTGTTGTGGCCCGGGAGCACCAGCCTCCTCTTTATCCTTCGGGGGTTGAGTTGGCTCATGTGCCTTTGTGGAGGGAATTGATGGTGCACCCTGGCCTGCTCCAGCGGGTCCCACCTCCGTCCTACCCACTAGGCTGCCATAACCAGTGCACGAAAGGCTCCCTGATGGGCTAGGATGCATTGTGTTTGAAGGGATGAAAGCCCCAGGGTTCTTAGAAGGCTCTCCTGGATCTGGAAAGATGGCAGAGAGATCAGATGGGGTCACCCCAACAATAGCCTGGGTCCAGTGATCCGAGCCTGCCAGCCACGTCCTCTCTTCTCCGCCTTCTCCTTCGAGAGGAGAGAGATCCTTCTGGGTTGGCCATGCTGAGCCAGCCACCTCCTGTGGGAGGCATTACCCTCATCCCCAGACCTGTTCGGTGGAGCTGCACAGGCCAAGCAGGCTCAAGCAGCAGACGGAGAGGGGTGGGGTGTGTGTGCCAGGTGCTGCTTCAGCCAAGCTGAGTAGGGCTGTGTTGCAGGGGGGGAGGCAAAGGCATCCAGAGCCCTCCCGGGCTGCTGCTGGCTGGAATGCTGCCCAGCGATTGGGGCCAGCAGCCTCAGGCAGCTCACCTGGCTTCTCTCCATGCAGGCACGTCACACTCCTGCAGCTTGCCCAGGACTGGCACCTGGGGGCCATGGGCCTCAGGCAGACTGTCTCCCCAGATCTTCGCAGAGCCGACATCCCACTGCCTGTGCTGGCAAAATTACCTGTAGGTCTTGGGTCAAGACAACCTGGGCCCAAATGAACGCACGCTTTGCAAGAGGGAGGGAGGCTCCCTTCCAGCCAGTGGCAATCATGTCAAAAACACCCCAAGCAAGACGTTTGAAGGAAGGCTGACTGTTCCATGCCTCAGAGCCACACAAATCATCATTAAGGAGAAGAACACGAAGGAAATGCTGTTTCACCTGAATTTCTTGAAGGCAAAGTCTTGTGTTACAGCAACCAAAAGGTTTTGCCAGCACCAGGGATCTCCTATCTTTCCCAAGGACTTCTCAAAAGTGACCGGACCGGTGTGGTTACAGCTTTGCTCTGCCTGGCTCAACACAGCCGCCTAATGTCGGGGGAGGGGGGGTGCCTCCACCTGGTGTCCCTCTGCAGCAAGCTCCCCTCCTTCCAGAGCTCTCTGATGCCTGAGACTGAGGATGTTGTTTAGTCAAATCCCTCCTTGGGTTTGTTCAAATCCTCCTGCTTTGCTCACAGGGACCGTGTGCCCACTGGCATTTTGGCAGCCTTCCCTGAAGTGCCAACTCTGCCTAACATTTAGCTGCTTATAAACTAGTCCTGGCTGTGCCAGGGAAAGAGCCAGCAAGGCATTGTGAAGAGAAGGGATGGCGGTTCGGGAGAGGTCCCAGGTCCTCCTCTCACGAAAGGCTCCCTGATGGGCTAGGATGTGCTGTGGTTGAAGGGATGAAAGCCCCAGGGTTTTTAGAAGGCTCTCCTGGATCTTTGAAAGATGGCACAGAGATCAGATGCACCCTGGAGACTCACCCTTCTACCCATCCAACAAGACCGGGCATGGACAGAATGCTAATTAGACTAAAATGGGTTAGGCACCCCACTTTATGTTATGGATTTCTGAAAGATGGGCATGCTGCCACAATAGAAAGCGGTTCTTGGTGGCTGCGGCAGAGACCTTGTGGACAGAGAGGCGGGGAGCTGACTTGTAGTAGCTGACAGCAAACTCTGGACTCTCCAAAGATGTAGAAAATCTTCTTTCCCTGTCCGTTGAGCAACCAGGGCAGGGAGTGTTCATGAGCAAAAGAGACTTCTTGGTGCTTCAGCAGTCCAAACCAAGAATTCAGCCTAAAGATAGGTGGACCTGGGGGCAGCAGTGGGAGGCTCGTCCTCCTGCCCTCCCACAAAGCCTCCTTAAGGCCTCAGCTGTGGGCACGTGCCCCGCCTCTGCCTTTCTCCTTGGCTCTGCATAAGGCTTCCCAGGGTGAGAAACCAGCCCTCTTCTCTGCCGGAGCAGTGATCTTACTCCTGCAGGAGGGTGAGGGGAGTTTAGACATCAGGTAATCCAGGGTAATCCAGCCCCCACTGGATTGGGGGCTGGATTACCCAATCCAGCCCCCACTGGGGTTTTCTTGGCAAAGCTCTCCTCCCTCAACCCTCTTCTCCAGCCTCCACCCCTGCCCGTCTTCAGAGCAGCCCTTATGCTTAGTAAGCGCTGAGTCTGCAGGCGCTAATCCTCCAGCTCTTACTCACAAAAAGTGCTGGTCTTTCCCCTTCAAACCAGTGGCTCATACAGAACAACAAAACCTCACCCGTCAATCAAAACACATCATTCCCAAGAGAGAAAGAGTAAAAGATGACCACAACCGGTGTGTGGTCCAGTGTGTTGCGCAAACCCAGCCCTCAGCCTGGAACCTTGAGTTTTGACAACCCAAGCTGAGGACTAAAGGTTTTTTTGTATTTGCAACTCAGAGAGAGATTTAAAGCCGATAAGAAAAGCTGATAAGTATTGCTTCTATCATGATAAAACCTTTGGTTGCCACAAAAGCGCAGAGAAGAGCAACGAAGATGATTAGGGGGCTGGAGGCTAAAACATACAATGAACGGCTGCAGGAACTGGGCCTGGCTAGTCTAGTGAAGAGAAGGACCAGGGGAGACAGGACAGCATCTTCCAATATTTGAGGGGCTGCCACAAAGAAGGCGAGGGTCAACCTATTCTCCAAAGCACCTGAAGGCAGGACAGGAAGTAATGGATGGAAACTAGTCAAGGAGAAAAGCAACCTAGAGATAAGATGAACTTTCCTTACAGTTAGAACAATTTATCAGACTTGCCTCCAGAAATTGTGCTTGCTCCATCACTGGAGGCTTTTAAGACCAGGCTGGAGAGCCATTTGTTGAGAATAGTACTATAGAGTCTCTTGCTGGAGCAGGGGGTTGCATTACTAGAAGAATATAAAGAATTAAAACGCAGGGGGGAAATAAAATGGCAATTACCTGGTGGAAAGAGGAGTTTCCTTTCTTTCCCCCCACTTTTCGGTCTCCCTGCCTTTTCATGTTTTATTTTTACGTTTTACATTAGGCCAGACGAAAGCCATCTGTTGGCATCCCAAAGGCGCTTTTCCAACAGGAAGCTTGGGACGCCTTTTAATTTTCAAAAGGCAAAAGCACCGAAGAAGCTTCTTGGATGAGAAGCGAGACCCCGCTCAAGTTTGTCCACCGAAGCCTCCACCCCGAGATTCCGGTGACCTCCCACCCCCCGCTTTCGGAGGGGCCTTTGGCCAGCCCTCTGCGGGGGTGGATGGAGCCCACCCCCCTTTGCACCCGCCTTCTCCTTGCGCCCCTCCGCCCCCAGGGCTCCTTTGCCAGAGTTTTGCAGAAGGGAAGCGCCGCTCGAGGATAGCCCCGCCACACCCCCAACTCCAGGCGGCGCATGCGCAGGTCGGGAGAGCCCGCGTGCCGGGCAGGGGCGGCCACGGTCTCCCGCGTCGGAGTCACGTGACGCGGCTGTCGGGCTGGCGCTCGCCTCAGGCCGTTTCCCGCCATGTCCCCGCCGTCGATGCAGCTGAGGCGCCGGCCCGCCCGGCCTCGCTCCCCGGCCGCCTCCTCGTCGTCCTCTGCTGGGAGCGCGGCGGCGGAGTCGGGCGAGCCGGGGCGGGGCGCGGGCTGGGTCTCGGACAGCGAGGTCGAGGCGGAGGCGGCGGTCGGACGGCGCGCCAAGCGGCCGACCCGGCGCCGCGGCTCCCCGGTAGGTAGGCGGCTGGCAGGGCGAGGGCGGCGGTGACGACCCGGGGCAACTGACGGCGGCTCTCTGCCTCTTCCCGCCCGGCGCAGGTGCCGAAGCGGGCGAGGCCGCGAGCGTCGGGCGAGGCCGGATCCGCCGGCGGCCTGGACCTCTTCGAGGCGCTGAAGGCGGGCAGGAGCGCCCTGGAGGTGAGACGAGGCCGCCCCCGCCCCCCCTCGTTCTCCTCCTCCCCCCCGACGGGGGCTGCTGCGGCGGTGGTCCGAGCCGCCTTTCCTCCTCCCCCCGCCTCGAGCCGTGGCCTCCCGTCGCCCCTTCCCCCTGCAGCCCGTGGTGGACGAGTGGCTGGAGGGCTACCAGCAGGACCGGGCCGGGGGCTTCGTGGAGCTGCTGAACTTCGTGGTGCGCGCCTGCGGCTGCAGAGGTGAGGAAGACCTGGGGCTGGGGGAAGGGGCTGAGGGGGCTGCCTGGGGGGTAGAGGATGGATCGGCCTCCTCCCCCCCCCGCCTTTGTCTGGGCAGGCGCTGTGACTCTGGAGATGCTCGGTCGCCTGCAGAACTCGGAGATCATCAAAGGCCTGACCGAAGCCTTTGAGGAGGTGAGAGAGAGCCCTGGACGTGGAGGTGGCTGAGAGGCTCCTGGTGGGGGGAACGGGTGGCAGACACCCCCCTCCCGTTGACTCTGATGGATCTTCCCCTCCTCCCCCCCCATGCCAGGATTCAGCCGAGTACCCGTTGTTGCTGAACACCCCCACATGGCGACGTTTCCGTGCAGGATTCTGTGAGTTCATAGCTGTGCTTGTGTGCCGTACCCAGCATAATGTTGTTTATGATGAATACTTGATGGACGGCCTCATTGCCTTCCTGACTGGCCTGTCTGATTCTCAAGTGCGTGCCTTCCGTCATACCAGCACCTTGGCAGGTAGGACAGTAATTGGGGCAAAAGAGAGGCCACTGTGGTTTTCCTGGTGCTTGGGAGTGCTTGTGCTGTGTGGTCCTTTCTTCCATTCCAGCTATGAAGTTGATGACGGCCTTGGTGCATGTGGCATTGAGTGTAAGCTTGCAGAAAGACAATGCTCAGCGACAATATGAGACTGAGCTGGCCAAGGGATTGGGCTGCTGGGCCCCGGGGAAGCTGGAAGGACTGTTGGAGAAACATAAGGAGGTGCGTATCTGACAGGGAACCTGATAAAAAGGCAACTTTTTAGCTGTATCTTGTTTGGTCACAGAATCATAAAGTTAAGGGACGCCTCAAAAACCATCCAACCCCTTTTTTAGTACAGCATTCACTATTGCATTTCTGATAGATAAACATATAACAATGCCTATGTTTGATGATTTTTGGCAAAGGAAGAATGCTGTCATGGTGCAGTCTGCTCAACTTTTTACATTTTGTATAGTCAAACAGTTGTACCTAATATTTAATTTGGGATTTTCAATTTATAATTCACTGGTTTTAGTCCCACCCTCTCAGGAAAAAGTGTGTGCACTTCTTTTGAATGTCAACTTTTCAGGTATTTGAAGATACTTCTTATATTTTCTTTTATGCAAGGTAAAATGCCGAGTTCCTTTAACAATTTATTAAAGAACTTCTTTGGCTGCATCTTGTTGCTTAGCTTCAAAAGACCTCTGGGGTCATTGATCCCTAATTTTTGTGCAGGATCCACTAAATCATCTCAGATAGACAACCATCCAACCTCTCATTGCTGCATGGGGTAGCCTGTTCTATCGATTTGACGGCTCTTATCCTGAGGAACCACCTTCTGATATCTAACTTGAACTTTTTCATCATAGTGTTAACTCATTGGTCCTGGTCCTGCCCTCCAGGGCAATAAAAAATGTGTCAGTTCTGTCATTTCTCTGAAACTTTTCAGGTGTTTGAAGACTGCTATTAGGTGGCTCTCTTCAATAGGCTATGCATACCCTCAAAAGACTTGGCTCCTGGTTCATTCCCAATCTTGGTAACTATACTTATTTAAACATTGGTGCCCAGAACTGGACACAGGCTTGCAAACAGGATGTGACCATTTGGGGCAGGATAGAGTAGAACAGTTCTTCCCATTGTCTTGGCTTTGTGTACTTATTAATGTGTCCCAAGGTAGATTTACTTGTTTAGACGTTACGCTGCCATCTCACGTTTGATATGCAGTAGACAAGGGCGCTAAATCCCTTCCCATGTTCTACTGCCAAGCCAGGTTTTTTCCCCCATTATATAACTACACCTCCATTTTTCCTACTTAGATGCAGAATATTTCTCCATGTTCAGTGCTGTCGCTCAAGTCTGTGGAGCTTTTTTTAAATCTTCCATCTAAATTATTAGCAATATTTCCCAGCTTTGTTGGCTACAGACTCCATAAATCTAGTTCCTCCACCAAGTTACTAATAATTAGTATTTGATACCACAGAGCCAAGGATAGAGGTTCCCCAAAGATGATCTCCTTCACTCATCAAGGGGACATTAAGAAGATAAGAGTTCATCTTATCAACACCATCACAAAAAGACCGAAATGCCTCACCAACGATCAACCACTCAGATCAGCAGAGATTAATACCAAGGTTAACATTAGACCAAAAGCAAAAAAGCAAACAATACTCCAAACAAGGGAACAATAAACCTCAACCCAGGAACCACCAAGGCCACTCCCACCCACACTGACAGACCAAGCCACCGGGATATAAACTGAGAGTAACTAGGACTAATGATGTTATGTAGTTCGGTAATGTAACATCTACAAGGAGACCACCAAGCTTGGAGAGCACCAGGGACCTCTCTTTTCAACTCTGAGCTACAAGTATTCTCCATCGGTACCACATATCAACGTCAGATGCTTCAGAATGCACACAGATGGGAGAAATGTGCATGTAGGCACTCTTCACGAAGGAGCTTCGTGATTCTTCCTGCATGAATGCATACAGCAACATGCTCTACCTACCAGCGTCAAACACAAACCTCCAACAAACTGTACAGCTGGATGGAAAATAGCCCAAGAAAGGGGGTGAAAAATGATGTGACTTATGATCGCAGATGCAAACCTTAGACTAAACAAATATCAGTATACCATGGCAAACCTCAAGGAACAGCTGGAACAGACCGTCACACCAGGGCACATAGAAAGGCTGGCCACTACCACCAAGTCTATTTCTCAGACGCATGCCAGAAAAAGGAAAATCAAACTACAAACCAAACTACTCAAACCTTGGAATCAAAGAGGCAGCAGAGCCCGAGTGGGTGGTCAAAATGTCCAGATGTCCATTATCCACTGCAGTACACAATATTCCACAGAAAGCCTCAACTATAACACAGATGATGCTATTCAGCTAGAATTCTTTATTATTAGGGACTCAGGGCGGTGAACAGCCAGACATAAAATACAACCAATATAAAAATTAAGAACAATTTTAAATAATTAAATAATTATTTGCATCTTTAGAAAGAGCATTTAGAACCACAGGACTTCCCACAGAGACCCAAAAAAGCATCTGGCAAACTATTATGCCATAGGCCAGAAGAAGATGAGAACAAAAGCAGCAGAGGCAGAGCAGCCCTCAAAAACCTAAAAAAGGACCAGAGTATCATCCTACCAGCAGACAAAGCTCAAATTACAGTTATCGTAGACAGATCACAATATATACAAAAATGAAAGAATTACCAGAAGACAAACATACATCCCAGTGAACACCAATCCAATACAGAAACAGGACAACCGAATCGAGAACTCTCAGTGACCTCACCTTGAAAGGTCACATTATCAAAGAGGAGCAGAGGTAGATTAAAAGCAGTGGACCCGTGCTTTCTACTTTTTTGTGGATGCCCCAAAACACACAGACTGGGCAAAGCTCTCTCTTCAACTGTATCATTAATGCGTATCTCGACAATATCACAAAAGAATTAACAAAAAATGGGCACTTCACAGGGGGAATCGAATACTCCGTCAGCTTCCCACTCAACGTCTCCAAAGAATCAAAGATGAGACAGTAGATGAGGATGAACTCATCTCATTTGATGTCACAGCCCTTTTCACATCCATCGACCCACAATTAGCCACAGAATTCATGGAAGGTCTGCTCCACAGCAACCCCAGCCCAACCAAATGTACCAAGATTGAAACACCCAAAACCATGACTCCTACCAACCTCTACTCAACTACTCATACTTTCGATGGGTAAATATATCTTCAGGTAAAAGGAATTCCTGTGGGATCTCCACTTTCAGGACTTGTGGAGACTGTAATGCAACATCTGAAATCGATAGTGCTCGCATGTACAACCCAAACTATGGATCTGGTATGTGGATTTATTTATTTATTTAGGGGATCCATATTGCTGCCTATTCACACATGGTGACTCAAGGCAGTTTACAGAATATAAAACCCCATATAAAAACAATATAACTAATAAAAGAAGTCATATAATAAATTAATATACTGAAATCACTCCCTGCCCCGACGATAATACTTCACACAAGCCATTTAATGGACTCCATCCCACTCTGGGTTCCCCAGGCCCGCTGGCAGAACCAGGTCTTCAGCACCTTCCAGAAGAGTGCTAGAGTGGGGGCCATTCTAATCTCTCTGGGGATGATGTTCCAGAGAGAGAGGGCCACCATGGAGAAGGCCCTTCTGGGTCCCACCAGGTGTATCTCCCTAGGGGATGGGACCTGCAACATTCCCTGCCTCCCTGCTCTGATGGGTCGGGTAGATGTAACCGGCAAGAGATGGTCCCTCGGATAACTTGGTCCCAAGCCATGAAGGACTTAAAGGTGACAACCAGCACCTTGAATTGCACCCAGAAGCAAATTGGCCGCTAATACAGCTCCCGCAAGAGAGGTAATACATGTGCACACCGGGGTCTGCAGAAAACCATGATGACTCCTTTGTCATAATAAAAAGAGACAGTAGAGAACATACATAAAACCATCAACAACATTTTCAAAGGAATAAAATTCACAAGAGAAGAAACTATGTTCCTGGATATCCTCATCAGTAGAGACAGCAATGCCAAACAAAGAACACAAGTCTATCAAAAAAACACCCACACCAACCAAGTGTTCCATTACCAGAGGAATAACCCAACTCCCCACAAGAGAAGCTGTGTCAGAATGCTACAGATAATCCTTGAATTATGACTGCAATTGAGCCCAAAATTTCCATTGCTAAACAACACAGTTGTTAAGTGAATCACTGTAGTGGTTAAGTTAGCAACATGGTTAAGTGAATCTGGCTTCCCCATTGACTTCGCTTATTAGAAGGCCGCAAAAGGTTCACATGATCCCAGGGCACTGCAACCGTCACAAATACATGCCAGTTGCAAAGCGTCCAAATTTTGATCATGTGACCATGAGGATGCTGCAATAATCGTAAGTGTGAAAAAATGGTCATAAGTAACTTTCTTCAATGCTGTTGTAACTTTGAATGGTCACTAAACAAATAGTTATAAATCAGGGATTACCTGCATTTGGATGAGCAGAAACACACTAGCAATCGTGAACGTCAGAAAAAACATCTATACAACATTTTCTACCATAATGGATATCCATGCAAGTTGGATATCCATACGCAACCCAGTATAGCACAACCAATACAAGCCATGAAAAGGACATGCATTAAGGGACATTCAGAAGATAAGAGTTCCTCTTATCAAGACCATCAAAAAAGACCAAAAGCTCCTCACCAGCAATCAACAACCTTGTAGACGACCTTCACTCTGTCAAGGACCTAGGAGTACTCATCTCAAACGATCTAAGCCCCAGAGCTCACTAACAGTATTGCCAAAAAGGCATTAGGAATTGTTAACCTAATTTTGCGAAGCTTCTTCTTCAATAACATTGTATTGCTAACTCGGGCATACAAAACCTTGGCCAAACCAATTCTTGAATACAGCTCATCTGCCTAGAATCCACACTGTATATCGGACATTAATACAGTTGAGTGGGTCCAGAGGTATTTCACGAGAAGAGTACTTCACTCCTCTGCTCACAATAGAATCCCTTATGCCACCAGGCTTGAAACTTTTGGTTTGGACAATCTGGAACTGCGCTGCCTGCGGTCTGATCTAAGCATAGTACACAAAATGTACTATGTGAAACGTCTGAGGCGGCTCGGGAGTTCATGGCTTCCATGACGACTATGGACCTGACCCAGTTAGTTCATGGCCCTACACGTATCGGGGGACACACTCTGGACTTGGTTTTTGTCTCTGGACAGTGGTTAAATGATCTGGATATAGGGGACGTAGTGATTGAGCCCTTGTTATGGTCAGATCATTCCCTCCTTCGCTTTGACCTTCAAACCGCTGCACCCCGCCGCAGGGAGGCGGAGCCGATGAGGTGGTTCCGCCTCAGGCGCCTGATGGATCCTGATAGGTTCCAGACAGAGTGTGGGCCATTTCCTGAGGTTCTGGCACACAACTCAACTGAAGAACTGGTGGCTGCCTCGGATAGGGCGGCCGCTGGAGCTCTGGACTGAGTTGTGCCTTTGCGGCCTCTGACCCAGTGCCGATCCCAATTGGCTCCTTGGTTTTCTGAGGAGCTGAGGGAGATGAAGCGCCGGAAAAGACGCCTGGAGAGCAATTGGAGGGCCAGTCATTCCGAATCCAACTGAACACTGGTGAGGTCTCGTATTAAGACCTACCTAGTGGCGATAAAAGCAGCAAAATTTAATTATTTTTCTGCTCTTATTGCATCGGCAGGTAATCGCCCGGCTGCCCTGTTAAGGGTGACCTGCTCCCTGCTTCAATTGGGAGTGCGGGAGGCCCTGTTGGAGGGCAGAGCCAAGGATTTTGTGCAATATCTGCATGCCAAAATTGCTCAGATTTGGGAAGACTTGGACTCCAATTGGGTAGATTCAGGTGGGGTGATGGAGGCGGGTCTTGATAGTGTTATCTGGGAGGAGTTTGACCCTGTGACTCCCGAGGGTGTGGACAGGACTCTGGGCAGGCTTAGCGCGGCCACATGTTTATTGGACCAGTGTCCCTCCTGGTTGGTGCTGGCCTCCTGGGAGGTTACACGAGGCTGGCTCCAGGGAATTATTAATGCTTCTTTGAGAGAGGGTGTCTTTCCTGCCGCCTTGAAGGAGGCAGTGGTGAGACCCCTTCTCAAGAAGCATTCCCTGGACCCAGCTGTGTTGGCTAATTATCGTCCGGTCTCCAACCTTCGCTTTGTGGCGAAGGTTGTTGAGAGAGTGGTCGCGCAACAGCTGCCTCAGTACCTGGATGAAGCGACGTATCTAGATCCGTTCCAGTCGGGTTTCAGGCCTGGATACAGCACAGAAACAGCATTGGTCGCGTTGGTTGATGTTCTCTGGCGGGCTCAGGACAGGGGTTGTTCCTCTGTCCTGGTCCTATTAGACCTCTCAGCGGCTTTTGATACCATCGACCATGGTATCATGCTGCGCCGGCTGAAGGGATTGGGGGTCGGGGGCACCGTGTCGTAGTGGTTCTCCTTTCTCTCCGACCGGTCGCAGTCAGTGTTGATGGGGACAGAGATCGACCCCGAGGCCCCTTGTATGTGGGGTGCCGCAAGGGTCGGTTCTCTCGCCTCTCCTGTTCAACATTTATGTAAAGCCGCTGAGCGAGATCATCTGTGGCTTCGGGGTGGAATGCCATCTGTACGCTGATGACACTCGCTGTACATTTCCACCCCGGACCACCCCAACGATGCCCTTTGTGTGATGGCTCAGTGCCGGGAGGCCGTGCAAATCTGGATGGGGAGGAACAGACTCAGCCTCAACCCGTCCAAGACCGAGTGGCTGTGGCTTCCGGCATCCCGGTATAGTCAGCTGGCGCCATCGCTGACTATTGGGGGCGAGTCGCTGGCCCCCACGGAGAGGGCTCGCAACTTGGGCGT
>JANHZT010010243.1:20758-34809 GCA_032468215.1 Stegonotus admiraltiensis
ATACAAATGCAGCTCTAATGTTTTATATAAAGAAGTCACAAAGGTACCTTATCTTTCAAAAAGCAATGAGGTGCTTTTTACAGTCTCAATCATTAAAACTTAAGGGACACAAAGCTACCAAAATGGGCAAGATGGAAAATAAACTGTAACCCTTTCAATAGATGTAAATATTTATCAGTCAAGGCTTAAGGAGTTTGATTTAAAAAGTTATAAATAAATCTGAACCTTTGGGGAAAAAATCTGTCTAAATTGCAAGATATAACAAGCAATCAAATTTCAATCTGTACTGGAATAATATATCATGTGGATTACTTTGGATTCAATATATACATTTAATTAATACTTTAATAAAAAGTAAAAAAGCTGCTTCAGAATAAATGAGGGTATACGTGCGATACCTATCAGTACCTCCTTAGCGGGGCTGCATCTTTTTTCTGAACCTGCAGAAAATACAAGCTCAGGGGAAAAATGCAGAATAATTAAAGGGATCTGATATGGTATGGACAAAGTGCTTTAGAGGGAGTGTGGCTACTACAATTTTATCATCAGTCAATACTGACTGGTTGATATGAAATGACAATATTATTGTGCCAAATCCTAGTATTTACCTCTTGTAAAATCTCAAATTTCATAATGGCATTGGACGTTTTACAAAGAAGAGACTAAGCATGGAAGGAAAATACATATTCTTTAGGCACATTTTTTCCACTAAGTTTCTATACTGCAAATTTTTTCCCGTATCTTAGAAGAGTAGATGATAATATATTCTTTCAGAATGTTTATTTTTACTGCTTATATATTGTGAATTTTGGGGGCATTTTTATACTGGCTAGCAGATGAGGACAACCCATTCCTGGATGCTGCCTCCACTACAAGGGAGAAATGCCATTTATAATTTTATATAATCTATATCTAAGCATCTCATTTTGATTGAATGTAATAATTCTCATGGTACCAAGTACCATGCATCAGATAATATGTAGGCCTGTATCCTTTAAAGATGAGGGCAAACAAGCTAAGTACAGTCATCAGTCTTCTACAGGCAAAGTACCAAAAAGTCTTTAAACAGATTCCAGTATTTTTCCACCTGGAAACAATTTCAGGTTAATTGAATGTTCTTAAATTCTACTTCAGAGGGTCTTTTGAACTTCCAGAATTGATTCTGAGAGTACACAGGAAGAAGAGCAAAAGAAAATAGCACTGGAGGGCAGACATCATTTTACTAAAGTTAAATTATATCAGGATTCATGCCTAGAGCCAGAAGTAAATCACAGATCTCCAGACTTGAAATTTTTAATTCAGCTCCTGTCTAGACTTGGCAGAGGATGCCCAAGCGGTACTTGGAAATATTGCTAACAGTAAAGCCTTGAACATTACATTGGCTATTGCAAGTCAAGGAATGAAAGACTTTATGCATTTATGCTGCAGAATTTAAAATCGAAGGCACAGACCCTCAGGGCCTGGGCCTTCGGCTGATGTTGTACAACGCCAGGTCTGTGGTAAATAAAGCCCCCCTCATTTGCGATGTTACAGGAGGGGGGAGCGGACCTGGCGGGTATTACGGAGACCTGGTTGGGGCAGGAGGGGGGTGCCTCTCATTGAAATGTGCCCACCAGGTTTTCGCGCATTCCATCAGCCGGGGGCCCAGGGTAGGGGTGGGGGGGTGGCGGTTGTGATAAAGGAAGGTCTTGATCCGAGGGAGGCCACTGTTCCTCAGATAGCCAGATGTGAGTCCCCCCTTGTGAAGTGGGGTCGTGGGGTGCAGATGGGCCTGCTGGTTTCCTATCTGGCTTCCTGCTGCGTGGCGGCGGCCCTGCCCGAGTTGCTTGATGTAATAGCCGGGGTGACGGTTGATACTCCCAGGCTTATGGTCATGGGGGATTTCAACCTGCCGTCCATTGGTGAAACATCAGAGGCAGCTCGGGAGTTCATGGCTTCCATGACGGCCATGGACCTGACCCAGTTAGTGCATTGCCCAACTCACACGGGGGGACACACTCTGGACTTGATTTTTGTCTCTGGTCAGTGGCTGAATGGTCTCGATATAAGGGATGTAGTTGTTGAGCCCTTGTCATGGTCAGATCATTCTCTCTTTCAACTGGACCTTTGAACCGCTACACCCCACCGCAGGGAGGCGGAACCAACTAGGTGGTTCCGCCCCAGGCGCCTGATGGAACCAGACAGGTTCTGGATGGAGCTTGGGCCATTCCCTGAGGCTCTGGCTCATGACTCGACTGAAGACCTGGTGGCCGCCTGGGATAGAGCGGCTGCTGGGGCTTTGGATCGCATTGTGCCTTTGTGGCCTCTGACCCGGCGCTGATCCCATTTGGCTCCCTGGTTCTCTGAGGAGCTGAGGGAGATGAAGCACTGGAAAAGACGCCTGGAGAGCGGTTGGAGGGCCAGCCTTTCCAAATCTAACCAAACACTGGTGAGGTCTCATATTAAGACCTACCTAGTGGAGATAAGAGTGGCAAAATTTAATTCTTTTTCCGCTCATCGCATCGGCCAATAATCGCCTGGCAGCCCTGTTTAGGGTGACCCACTCCCTGCTACACCTGGGAGCGCTTGCAGGGTAGGGCTGAGGATTTTGTGCAATATCTGCATGACAAAATCGCTCAGATTCGGGAGGGATTGGACTCTGACTGGGTAACTGCAGACAGGGTGATGGAGGTGGGTCTTGAGAATGTTATCTGGGAGGAGTTTGACCCGGTGGCTCCCAAGGATGTGGAAAGGATTCTGGGTAGGCTTAGCGTGGCCATGCATTTATTGGACCCGTGTCCCTCCTGGTTTGTACTGGCCTCCCGGGAGGTTACACGAGGCTGGCTCCAGGGGATTGTTAATGCTTCTTTGAGAGAGGGTTTCTTCCCCTCTGCCTTGAAAGAGGCAGGGGTGAGGCCCCTCCTCAAGAAGCCTTCCCTGGACCCCGCTGTTTTAGATAATTATCGTCCAGTCTCCAACCTTCGCTTTGTAGTGAAGGTTGTTGAGAGTGTGGTGGCGTGACAGCTCCCCCAGTACCTGGATGAAGCTGTCTATCTAGATCCATTCCAGTCAGGCTTCAGGCCTGGGTCCAGCATGGAAACGGCATTGGTCGCTTTGGTTGATGATCTCTGGAGGGCTCGGGACAGGGGTTGTTCCTCTGTCCTGGTCCTATTAGACCTCTCAGCGGCTTTTGATACCATCGACCATGGTATCATGCTGCACCAGTTGGAGGGGCTGGGGTGGGGGGGCACTGTGCTTCAGTGGTTCTCCTCCTTTCTCTCTGACTGGTCACAGTTTGTGTTGGCAGGGGGGCAGAGGTCGACCTCGAGGTGCCTTGTTTGTGAGGTGCCACAAGGGTCGGTCTCACCCCTCCTGTTCAACATTTATGTGAAGCTGCTGTGTAAGATCACCCATGGTTTTGGGGTGAGGTTCCATTAGTACGCTGATGACACTTAGCTGTACATCTCCACCCCATGGCTCCATGGCTTAGGACCTGGATACCTATGAGACTGCCTTCTGCTACCAATAACCTCCCACTGGCCAGTATGCTCCCACAGAGAGGGTGCTGTTGGTCAAACAATGTCGACTGGCAACCGCCAGGGGGAGAGCCTTCTCTGTGGAGGCACCTGCCCTCTGGAACGAATTACCCCCGGAGATTCGGAGGATCCCGGACCTACACACCTTCCGCCGTGCCCTCAAGACTCTTCTATTCCAACAAGCCGGGCTGGCCTAACTCTTTTTAACTTTTTAATTTTCAATTTAATTTTTAATTCTTGAAGCCTAAAAATGGGTTTTAATTAGTTATGGGCCAAATTGTTTAATATAATTTTAAATTGCTTTTAAATTTTCTATTTGTGTGTTTTTATTTTGGCTGTATTTTGGCTGTATTTGTGTGTTTTTATTTTGGCTTTATTTTGCCTGAGTCCTTCGGGAGAAGGGCGGTATATAAATGCAAATAAATAAATAAATAAATAAATAAATAAATAAATAAATAAATAAATAAATAAATAAATAAAATTCAAAACATGGAGGCTTTCAGTTTGGAAATGGTTGATATAAAATCATTAATTGTTATCATCTATTATAAAACCAAGAAACGGAGCATTAGAATGCTTTGTTACATTTCCAGAGCTTTTTGTTGTATCTTAGCCTTGAATGACTTTTATATTTTTTTAAAAAAATGGTTTAGCTTGTTAGGTGAATGTTGTTTGAATGGGAATGGATGGCAAGGGATGCCCTTGGTCTTTAGGTGGCATCCCTTGCCCACCTTTTGCCCACCTTTAGGGCTGAGTCCTCTGAAGTGGCTGTAAGAGGCTTACAGCCACTGGCTTTGTAAGTTATAATCAGCATCTTGGATTGCACTTAGAAACTCCATGGAATCCAGTGGTGTTATATCAGCCAATCATGAACTGCCTAGAACATCCCACACTGCCATGTACTATCTTAAAGCCAGCCTGTTTTCAGTCATTATTATTCTTCGCTTCTCCTAAGCACAGGAGAAGCCACATGTGTGGTCATTTTCCTGAGCTTTTTTCTTAGGCTATTAGATCTTGATAGCAAAAATTGAACTCTGCTACTATCTAATAGTCATCCAGGATTTTGCAGCCCAAATTTTATAGCCTTACCCTTTTTCAGATTCTGTAACTAGACCTTCAATTGGACAAAACGTTCTTTTTCTTTAAAATGAGGTGATCTTTTTATCTAGAAAGTTTTACAGCTATATAAACCCATTTTTATTTTTCTTATAGAACTCTGCCTGAGAATTGCACTGAACTATAATAATAATAAAAAAGGAATGCATGTAGTCTAAATTACTAATCGCAAGATAATGTTTTTATTGTCCTAGGCACTTTGCAAAGCTAAACAGGAAGAACACATGGATTAAAATGGCTTTCAGTGTTTAAAAGATTGGATCATGCTGGCTGACTCCTAAGCTCCTAAGTTTTATTAATAAACTCATTTGAATTAATAGGCTGGTATCTGATTTGATTGTATATGGAGAAATTGAAATCAATTGATAATGTAAAAGGCAAATCCTGCTACAGGCATGTTCCAAAGATCAATAGTGTTTGTCAGAAATGCTAAAGAACTGTGGGAAACAGAATGCTAATGGTCCTACTTGAGCTCCCCTCCCTTTCATTTTCACCAGTACAAAAACAGGAAAACTATAAAATACTTAGGCCAAAAATTGCATAATGAGCTTTTACTGTCAGTTTCAAGACATGCAGCACATGGTTTTACATTGGCGAATATTGATGCAGACAGTTATAACAGCTGTATTTCATGGAAGTTACCAAACCAGAAGTTACCAATCTGTTCTTTCAGATGCAACAATGTTATATTTGACATTTATTTAATTAATAGTATCAATAAAGTAGCTGTTAATTGTCAAGATCTTTCCTTCCCTATATTGGCATAAATGTATCTGTATAATCTGGGCTTTGTTATAGAGAAAAATCTAGTTAGAAATATACCTAAGTCCCATTTATACATTTCATATCAGTCATATAGTGTTCAACTTCTGGAAAGAGTCTGATTCTGAATATATGGAAAAAAGCTGTATTTACTCAGTTCTCAAAGAAATGACTACTGTAAATGCTCAGGTATATTGTTTAGGGACATCTGGGGGGGAGTGGAAGTCCCAAAAAAAGTCAAGGGAGAGGCCATAATTGTGCACCATACTTTTTTTTAATATGTAGTGCATCTTGAGTTTTTTGACATTCCACTCCCCCAGCATAGCAGATGCTGTTGATGCTGGAGTGTTTTCATTATGTGATATATTCCAAGGAATATCAGTTTTGTTGAAATTGAATCATAAAATTTATCCTCAACTGAACTTGTGCAATTTGTTTTAATTGAGCATGTACAACATGCTGGGGTGTTTATTTAAACAAACAGATCAGTAACATGGAATGCGTAACTCAAACTGCTTTGTGAAGTTTATCCTACATGATGATTCTCTCACAAATATACTTGTACATTCTATTTCCTATATCATTCAAACATAATATGTTCTTAATTTTTAATATATTTAAAATATATTTTCTATATGTACAAATATATTCTGAAATGCAAACCTGACATGTGTCATCATATAGGAGATGGAAGGTAATAGTTTTTGCAATTCAGACTTCAACAATACATAGAAGAAGTATCACCAGATGTGCAAGTTGGATTCAGAAGAGGCAAAGGCACTTCAGGTCACAGTACTAACATCCAGTGGATAATGGAAAAGCCAAGGGAGTTCCAAAAAGACATCTGTTTCTGCTTTATTGATTATACTAAGGCTTTTTACTATGTAGCCTACAACAAACTTTGCATAGCCTTTTAAAAACATGGGGATATCAGGCCACCTCATTTGCTTAGTAACACGATGAATAGGAAGCAACTGTTAGAGTTGGATAAGATGCAATTAAATAGTCTGAAATTGAGGAATTAGTGAAGCAACATTGTGTACCATCCCTTTATTTACATGTATTCTTACTATATGAAGAATATATCATGAGCAATGCTGAACCAGAATAAATAGAAATTAGAAATAAAATTGATCAGAAAAACACCAGTAATTTCAGATATGCTGCTATCATTTTAATGGCAAGGAGTGAGAAAGACTGAAGGAATTTCTTAACAAAGGAGAAAGTTGGGACTGCAGAATCTGTGTGGCATCAGTATTAACATGAAACAAAAAGACAATGCCAAAATAGAATGAGGTGATGAAGAAGTTGAAGTAGCTGTATTTTATCTTTGTAGGTTCAAAAATTCATAGGCTTATGGTCGGTGACCATGAAACATGAAATATCTGCAATTTGAGAAAAAGACAATGAAGCATCTAGACAAAATGTGCAGAGACATCACACTGACAATCTCTATTGCCAATGCTATGATTTTCCCAAATGTAATTCATATTTAAAAAAATAAAAGTTGAGGCATTTGAATTATGGTGCAAAACAGCAAAACAAACAACTCATTGAGAGCACTAATGATGATGGTAAGCTTTAAATATTCTGAATGATATAGTGCCACAACAACCTGAAACAAAATTTATAGTTTTTTCTCCCATTTAGATTGCAAAATTGAGGCAAGCAATATATTTAAATATTTGTGTCAGGGCACTATGAATCCAGTACAATATTTTTTCCTGTATGAAATTAATTTTGAAATCATATAAAACATACTTTTCTAAAAAAAACCCACCTGATTGCATTGATTTGCAACATAAGATATTCCAACTCACTATTCCATATCTCATGTATGTTTCTTGTCTACATTTCTTGATGTAGAGTTTTAATTTTTGCAGAACAAGGTTGGTTTGGTCTTCGAAAAGGCATAAAGTTATTTTCAACATACTGCATTAGTTAATTTGCATCTTGGTATATATTGTTTTTGACTCCATTGTAGATTATTAAGAAAGGAATCACTAATTAGCCACAATTAATACTATATTTATATAGTATCAACATACTAATAGATGGAGACATAGACTGCAGGACGTAGTATGGTTCCTTTCAATTTAGTAATTTATTGACACTGTTCTTATATATCCATCCTAAAAAGTGCATTCAATAGATATCAATGTTATTTATATCTAAGTCTTATTTGGTCATACTGCATTTATGTAAAGAAGATGATACAGAATTTTATATTAAATATTAAACTCAAATTCAGCTTTTGAGGCCTAATATTTTCCAAAACAACAGTTGAAATATACCCAAAGATGGGATTCATTCATAGATTTTATTGGGATAAGAGGTGGTATGTGATTTATATATGTTGCAAAAGTATACTAACTAAAGATTGCAGTATAAAATAGTACATATAATTAAAAAAAACCAACCCTGGAATAAACTATCTTAGGAACAGCTATTTCTCTTGGCAGGGTAATTTCCAGTCATATGCTGAAGTATGAACTATCTATGAAATGTTTTTTAATCATTAGAAATGGGGGTGGGGTTTCACTTAAAATAATAGATTTTCATTGTTTCTAGTGGCCTAGAAATTCAATAAGTAAATATAAAAATAAACTTTATATTTGTAAACTTTAAGCTTTATTTAAATTATTGGCTATGTCAGGATATACCAGGGAAATAGCATAGGCTAATAACTGGTTGTTTAAGAGCATGCCTAACATCAAACAATCCCTATTTGTGTCCTCTACCTTGTGCAAGAGCTTAAGTTAATCAGAAATCAAAGAGGAAAACAAAACATTCCTTCTTGTTCTTTAAACAAAGGACTACTGGATAATCAATTACAAGCCCTGATTTCAGATTCTGAATTGATGTTTGCTAGAACTGTTGGTTCAGACATTAACAAATATTTTGCTTTATTAAATTCTGAGTTAGTTTCTTCATTCGTCTGAGGCTGCTGTCTTCCAATAACCAGAATTCCTATTCATTTCAACTGAAGCAGCCAATATGTATGTACATTCCTTTCTTCCCAGGGACTGACTAATCCTCAGCTCACACGTACATTCAGGATGCCCAAATATGCATCACAGCATAAGCTGATAAAAGGCTGGAATAGGATGTGACATTTCTTTCACAGCAACTTTATCAGATGACTTTGTTCTGTATACTTTGTCTGGAATTACATTCTTCATGAATTGGATGTCTTTGGTTAGATAGTAATTTGAAACACGATAGTCTTTTTTTAATTCCATTGCAACAGAGTCAATTGGTTATTGTGGCAAGTTTTCCCTTCGCCTCAGTTTGATATAACAAATGAGATCAGAATTTTCCAGTTGGCATAGTATTAGGATCTGAGCAGGGAATGAGGTTGTTATTGGGAATTTTTATTACTCTGTGATGTCATCCAGTAAAAAGGCAGGATGTCAAAATTATAAGTATATATAAAATAAAAATCATTAATGAATCATTGGAAAAATATCAAAAATATTTGGCTTACATACTATGATGGCATTTGAAAAAATATTTTCAGCTCAATTGTGAACATGTTACATTACTAAAGCCTCAACAGAACATCTTAGTATGCAAATCTATTGATATTAGTTCTGGGTTATACATGTTCCTCAAAAAATATTATCACATAAGATAATATTTCTTGGAAGGATATGTGTTTCAATCCTATCAATTGTTACAGATGTGTGGAAGTAACCCATAGGCAGTGGGCAGTAAATAGGCAGTTACTCCTCTATTCTGATGAAAAGCCAGCTCTACAGCTGATAACACATAAGAACAATCATATATAAACTATGACTGTATAAAGGAATTTCTGTAAGCAATATTAACTAAAAGAGGGGGTGGGGAAAGAATGAGACAAAAAAATATTATTTTTTTAAAAAGTATCTAAGATTTCAAAATTTCATCATGTTCTTCATTACAAAAAATTAATTATATATTTGTATGTAAACATCATTACTATTCAAATTTTATTAATGAATTAAAATCATGCAATGGGAAATTGTATTGTCTAATTTTGCCTCACAACTAATCTACTTCAAAAGCTGAAAGTTGATAAATTAAAATGAATGAATGAATGAACCAACATTTTGAATCCAGTACAATATTTTTTCCTGTATGAAATTAATTTTGAAATCATATAAAACATACTTTTCTAAAAAAAAACCACCTGATTGCATTGATTTGCAACATAAGATATTCCAACTCACTATTCCATATCTCATGTATGTTTCTTGTCTACATTTCTTGATGTAGAGTTTTAATTTTTGCAGAACAAGGTTGGTTTGGTCTTCGAAAAGGCATTTTCATATAGAATGCTTAAGAAATATTGGAAGCCAAGAGAGTATCAGAGCCGAACAATAAAACTAAGAGATACATAAATTATATTTTGACTGTTTTATGCATGTTATACATTATTCCTTTTATAATCCTTCCATTGTAAAGATGTCATTAAACACTACTTGATTGAAAGCATTAATTCTATTTTCTAGCCAGATTTTCAAAGAAAAGTTTTCCAATCATTTTAAATAGAATTACTCCAGAGCATTAATTTTTTCATGATAGCTGGAGTCAAATTTAATTTTTTATCCAATAGAACCCAGTGTGCCTAACACTCTTCATTTCCTGCTATAGAAGAATGAAAAATTTGACAGAACTTTATAGCACCAAGTAATATTCTTCAATAAATCTTGCAGAGAAATCAGTGTCTTTTTCATGTCAAACATGTTTTAAAGTCCAAAAAATCAAAAGCATCTTTACATATGGTATCTGCAGCTTTAAAAGAAAAACCCTAGCTATTTCTTCCTTCCATAAAAAGTTCACCATTAACTTGTCATTGCATTGCATTTCATTGCCTTGCAGTGTATTAACACTGGAGGTGCTCTCAAAATGTCAAACTTTTTTTTTCAGTAGAAAATGAATGAGCAATGACCCTCCTTAGCCATTTCTACAGGGACATTCCAGCTTTGACCTTTTAAATTTATCTACCTTTTAAATCCAGTGACTTTTGCCTAGTTGAATGGCTTTCATCCAGGGGTGTTATCTGAATTAGATCAAGCCACAGGTTCCAATAGCAACAACTAGTTCTCGTCTTGGCTTATCCTTCTCCTCCAGTTTGGCTGGCCCACAGCTGGCCTCTTAGCCTGAATCTTGTCTAGCAATGAACTGCCCTAGACTTGTTCTAAAGCTGTACCAGATCACATTTACCTGCGGGGGTCATGGCTAAGGAAAAAGAAACCAGCAGGGGCACATATAGCAAGTGTGTAAAGGTGACCTGTCCAATCCTGTGGCTGGAATTTATGAGCTGTTCCTTTAACTTACGGGGCCTCTGAAGTTGAAATTTAACAAAAGGTTCAGCAGAATTGGACCACTCAATTTTTATCACATAAAACAGAAAGATCGTATGTGCAAAATTACTTTTAAAATGTTTCAAAATGTTACTTCTGTGTTGAACTTCCATTAAGAAGGAAGGGAAATACCTCCAAATTCTTTCCCAATCTCTATATCTGAAATAAGGAAGTACATATTTCAAATATAAATGATTGGTAAAAGAATTTTATTTTTGTAAAAGATGTTCTCAACGTAAGGAAGGTGTGTGCAGCTGATCATTACAATTTTGAACACTGAAAAATTAATCATTTTATCATAAGTATAGTACCTAAATTTTCATTTTCAAAGCTTTCTGGAGTCGAAATGAACTCAGAAAACATGCATTTTGTTATAGTCACTGCTTAAGTATTTACTGCCGAGAATAAGGCTCAATTGGAGTTTAAAAGTAAGGAGAAAAGAGAGTGCATTGTATATTTTGAACATGTGTTTGGGTGAATACGTAAAAGAATTTTAGGAACATAAAACTGCTTATTTTAGTATATGAAGATTGAAAACTACTGTGTTGTAAGTCTCATCTGTGGTTGGCCCAGTTTACTCTTAGAATGCAATTAAATGGACAAAAGTACAAAAATATATTTGTTGTGACTCTCTCCCTTCCCAGACTGGGTCTCAGTTCTTCAAGAAATAATGGAATCCCGTCTAGAACCGGCATATCATTCAAATTTTGAAAACTCTGTACTGTCCAAAACTCAGATTAATCTTGCTTTTAAAATATGTAATTCTGACTTGCAAGAAAAAAAAACATAACTGTGGTACAGTGGTAAAATCCAATTTTTTTATTACTGGTTCTGTGGGCATGGCTTGGTGCATGTGGTGTGGCTTGGTGGGCGTGGCTTAGTGGGCATGGCAGGGGAAGGATACTGCAAAATCTCCATTCCCACACCACTCCAGGGGAAGGATACTGCAAAATCTCCATTCTCACCCCACTCCTGGGAAAAAGATACTGCAAAATCTCCATCCCCACCTCATTCTGGGGCCAGCCAGTTTTCTGAAGTGCTCAAAATTTCCACTACCAGTTGTCCAGAACCTGCTGGATTTTACCCCAGCTGTGGTATCATAACCCACTGAAAAAGAGGTTGCGACTTCCGGTTGGCGATCCATGGTGATATGGCACTGTAAGAGCGATCACCGCTCCTCAGCACCATCTTTTCACCATGTTTTGGGGACCTTAAGAGGTGAGAAAGTCCGGAGAGCTTCTCAGACAATAGAGGGAATCCGAAGAGTGGAAAAGCGAGGTGCAAGCGCCTTCCGCTTGAACGGACGCCTCTGTCTAACCAGCACGGTGTGTCTGCTGTTCAATGGCAGACCTGAAGCCACAGTAGCCAGCAAACGATGAGAAGTGAAGAAAATTGGGATGGCTGACGTAGTAAGAAGACCTAAACACTATCCCTGGGTGACCATGGGGATTGATCTCAAAGGAACTTAGCAAAGGAACTTTTCAGCTCATAGTGAGTGGGAAAGCGGTGATTTAAAGTGACAGAGCAGATTGAAACTGAGTGGGCTATCGGCAAACCTGCAAAGAAGAAGAAAGAGACTATTACGGCTGAGAGACAGTGCAGATAGAAGTTCGGTGGGACGTTTCTGATAGTAAGAAAAGGGAACTGTGATTGTGACTGTGACTGTGGATATAAACATATTGGACTGGATTGTGGATCTGTGAAAGAGTAATTGGGACGATTTTGAGGAAAGAGAAACCGGAAGTGCAGCCATAATCCGAGTTTGACAGCGAGACTGTTGGAGGGTGACAGCGTGAATAGCAGAAGAAGACACATTGAACTCTGATCTTAATTAATGAATGCTGGCAGTAAAGATGACTCTGAAAAAGTCTGAGAATTGCTCGTAATAAATAGTATGAATTGATAATTAGGAGGGAAATCTTTGACAGCTGCAGCAACTCACGTAATATCTTGGACCTTTGAAATCTAATTTATTAACTTTTTTACATATAGATATCTATCTACTTACCTATTTATAAGATACCCTAAAGAACTTCTTCCTTTTTTTCCTTCTTCTGTATAGACTTATATACCTTTTATATATAGCCTAAATAGATCTAGATATATATACATATGTACATATATGCTTATATTGAATTTAATCATTTAATCATTTAATTATAACTTAGTCATACTTAATTATACTAACTTGTTTGTATAGCATGTAATTTAATTAATATTAATATTTGGATCAGCTTGCTGTGCTATAACTGTGGGAAGATTTGAGAACAATTGAGGATAGAATATTAAGAATATTAATGAATTAATAGTAGCTTATAATTTGGATAAGTACAGTTATTCTGCACACGTTTGATTAATAATTGTGATAGTGGTGGATTTAGCTATTTGAATAACATAAGAAATAATAAAATAGGGTCTATTAAGTATTTTTTGTAGAAAAATGCTTTATATTTTCTGCAAATAGATAAGGAAGAAGGGAAGGGGAAGGAGAAGAAAAAACTCTTAGTGGATGATAATTTGGAGGAACATTGAGAAAATTGTGAGAGACCAGAAAAGAGTCTTGAAGGAAATGACAAGCCTCTCATTGATAGTACTCAAGGCAGGAAAGAAAACTACTTCCAACCCTACAATAACAATGACTTCCCCAGCACAACAAAGATCCACTGAAGGATTAACAAAAACAGAAAAATCAGCGATGTTACCAACTATGCAAGCAATGCAAACAACCCTGTCAATAATTCAGGATACTATGCTTAAAATGCAAGAAAAGATGACAAATAACCACGTTGAATTGAAGTCAGATATTCATGCCATTGATCAAAAAATGAGCGAGATACAAGAGTCTATACATAATAATGAACAAAAAATAAAAAAGGTTGAAACTAGGATAGAACAGAATGAAAAAAACCTTGATTCGATCGACCAGAAATCGATGGCACAAAACAAAGAGTTAGAAGACTCAATAATTCAACTCAAAATGGAAAGAGAATCCTTTTATCTACATTTTCAGAATGTAGCAGAAGACAAGGATGAAGATCTGGGTCACATGATGGTAGATCTAATAGCAGAAATATTGCAACAGGACAAGGATGACATCATAAAACAGCTGGATGAAATCGATAGAGTGCAAACTAGCTATGCCAGGAGAAATAAATTGCCCAGAGAAATGCATGTTAGATTTGCAAGGAAGAAAGTTAAAGATATTCTATATAACATGGTGAGAGAGGAACTAGTGACTTATAAAGGGAAGGAGGTAATAATCCTGAAGCAGGTCCCTAGGAGAGTGAGAGAATTGAGGAGAGATTATAGG
>JANHZT010010243.1:34909-48991 GCA_032468215.1 Stegonotus admiraltiensis
TATATATATATATATATATATATATATATATATATATATATAAACACACACACACACACACACACACACACACACACTCACACACACACACACACACACACATACATATATTTAAAGCTTATGTTCTGTCCATAATAAAAGCAAGGAGTTTCCATGAAAGTGTTAACTGATGTGCTATTGTCGGGTGAGGGGAAGTTTAACAATGATGTTGACAGACTCTTCTGAACTATATAAAGCTATGAGATCAGACTTCAGAAAACTCCTCCTCACAATCTTGAGCCACAAGCACATCTTTTAGGAGAGAATCCTATCCCACAATGAACTGACCTCAAAAAGCTTTAGTTAATAGGAAGAAACACTGAAGTCTCCAGAACACGGCAGACAAACTAAATCTGAGGGGAGCTCTGAGAATCATTCAGTTGTTAGTCCTAAGCACTGCTTCTGTACCGGGAATGATGCTAGTGTGGAGTTTTAAGATCATGAAGAAAAGGCAACTCCTCTGGGCAACCTTCTATGTTTTGTGCTTGTTGGGTGAGTATTTGAAAAGAAGATACAACCTATGAACTTCTTATGCACAAAAGTGAAAGAGTGGCATTTATGAGTCTGTATGCCATTGTTTATGAAATATTAATAGAAGTGTGTACTTTTAATGTAATGTAATGAGTTTCAAAGGGCAGATAAAAGTAGTAAAAGAACGGAGTATGGAATCAAATTCTTCCAATTTGGTGATTTATAGACAGAAATGGTTACAGATATGTAGTCTCCCTTTATGAGGAAATGCTGTTTAGAAGCATACAGATAGTAGATGCAGGTGTTTATTCATTGCTTTGGAACGGTATGATCTTTTCCACAAATCATCAAGAATGCTTAGTTATCCTAGCATGCATTTTTATCATTCATTCTTAACCCAGAGTACATAACTAAAAGCCAAAATACTGTTGTTGTTGTTGTTTTAAAAAAAAGTTCTATGCTTGTAATCCTCAAATGTCTATGCTATATAGTTTATTGTTTTAATATCTTAGAGGAGTAGATTCAGTTTGTAATTAGTGTATTTATTTAAGCTTTCTCTTTAATATGTATCCTTCTCCCCAATCCCTACTGTCCAATGTTTAGTTTCAAAAACAGTTATCAATTCCACTGCAAATGCATTATCTTTCTGTAAATGCTTAAAAATGCAGCAGGATAAAATATATTTGGTGTGTGTGTGTGTGTGTGTGTGTTCGCATGCACCCATGTGTATGCAAGGCTTCCAGTCAATGTTTATCCTGACACCACCTGGACAAGTCCCTGAAGTTTTATTGGCAAGGTTTTTTTTTTCAGAAGTGGTTTGCCATAGCCTCCTTCCTAGGGCTAAGAGTGAATGAGTGACCTAAGGTCACTTAGCTGGCTTTGTGTCCACAATGTGACTAGAAAATGTTTTTTTTTATTTGAACATGTCAAGTATTGCAATATCCAGACTCTTCAAATAAATACCTTTAGTGAAAAACATTCATTAATACAATCCAAACCAATACGAATACAATACTAACAGTAGCAAACAGTAAAGCAGAGTTTATCAGATGAATATATTCACCAGTTGATACTGCATTTTACAATTTATAGACCACGTGTGAGGATATTTTACCATGCAAAAAGTCCTTCCATTCTGAGCAATGGGAAGTTAACGATGTGCCATTGTATTGTCTTTTCTCCAGTTTGTTTCTGTAATTGATAAAGCTCATCTGTAAGTGAAGATGTTGTCATGATGATAACCACATTGCTCTTATTTTGGGGAAAATGGCCCACAACTGATTGCACCATAGACCAACTAAAATGTTCTGTCCAAAAAGAAAAGTAGCCAACTTACTCTATTTTTCCTTTAGCATATCATTAGATGCTACATCCTATCAGATGGTATATGGTTCTTTTCCTGAATGTTTTATATCCATTGTGCTTTGAAGCACTCCCCAAAGGATCCTCAATTGCTCTCAGTTGACATGTTTGATTCTGTTTGATTCTCCAAATGCCCAGAAATATATATTAGACACCTGCTGGGAACCTGCACATTGTCCACATTCCCTAATAACCACAGTGTTTCTGGACACAAATGCCTATTATTAGATAGAATAGAATGCATTCTATTTTGGTAGAACAATGTTATCTGTCATATAAAGAATATACAAACTCATCCTGCAGTAGTAGACATATTGTGTAAATGAAATTCTTTATTAAAAAATCCAGCTGTGCATTGCTATTTTAGTGGGTGCAGATAATCAGCCTCTTAGTCAATATTCATAACATATTGGGGGCAATGAGGACACTATCTGGTATGTAAATAACCTTGGAACAAGTAGATCATATTATTTTGAGTCATCCAACTTTGTGCCCTGATTTGCATTTGTAAAACTCTGACCATGCCTGCGAAGAATGAGAAATCTGAATGTGACATTCAAATAATAGCTTGAATCCTTTTTTAGTATCACATATGAAAACTGCCTTATTATTAATTCTCAGATAATCACAGTAATCATGGTCTCTCTCTCTCTCTCTGTGTGTGTGTGTGTGTGTGTTTCTATTTCTTTATTCTAAGCAATATCTTCAAGTACTTTATTAGCATTTTTGAAAGTTCTCATATTACTGGAAGACAAATTCCCCAGTTGTCTAAGTACAGGTTTCAATCCATAGAGAGGCCCTTAACCAGATTAGATAAACATGGAATTGGTTTTGCAATTATGTAGCCAATATGCAGGAAAATGACTATATGGATATATATTTCAATCCATGTCATAATTTTTATTCATGTTCTACTAAAAGATTGGGATGCATCTTGAAAAATGTATCCAAGGCCATTGGCTGTATGTAATTGAGCGTTGACTTGAATCCAAGAGAGAAAAGGCTTCCAAAAAGTGGCAGTGACTGTTTACGATTTCAGAGATGCATGAGGAGTTTTGGTTTTCGAATTTGTTTATATTTGGCAGTCATTTTAAGGATATTATTGTGCACTTGTGGATTCTTGAATTCTTTCCTACCATCTTTATAATACTAATATATCTTCCCCTCCCCTCTCAAAATGACATGTAAATTCAGTACTTTACTAGAGTTAGGAGTAAACCAAATCTCTTCAATGCATTCCATGAATGTGGCAAAAAGCAAAATAAATAATTGACTAGGAGACTTAATTTAAATTGTCATGGTACTATTCCTTGGAGTTTATTACAAGTTTAAAATCCTTATTTTTTATGAAAAATCAGAAGAGAAACATCTCTAAGCAAAATGAAAAATCCAGAGGCCAATTTCTCAGAAATGTTTGGTTGTAATCAATCCTTTCTTTTTCCTTTTTAAAGAAATGTCTATTCATACTGAAAAACCTGAATGATTTAAATACACAGATGTACAAATACATAGCACCTGGAATGTAGGAACGTTATTTTCTTTTGATAATCTTACAGAATCCATTTAAGAAGAGTTAAAAAGTTAAACAGTTAAAGAGCTAAAGAGACCCAACCTGCTGAAGCAACCTTAGATAGGAAACATGATTTAATTTACATGAAGCTGAAAAGATAAACATTTGTTTGTACAACAGTCCCATTTAATGTTTCATTTCAACTTTCGTTTATCAGCTTTCAGACTCAACTGTCTTGACCATGGTCAACTGCCAATTTTCTGGGTTAAATCTAAAGGACAAAAGAGAATTGTGCACTTCTACGTTTTGTACTGGGAAACTGTTCTCCAATTTTTTAAATCAAAAATATGTAATCAAAAATTTTTCTTTATTTATTTGCTTGTTTTGGTCATCTAAAAAGACAGATATTTATTATTGCATATTTTCTTTTACCTTATTTTCCACAGCAAACAGAAAAATCTGGATAATTTTTAAAATGTTTCTTCCCAGAAAGTAGGTGACTTATGTCTTGGGATTTATTTAATCATTTGTTTCTCCTGCTTCTTTGCCTTTTTATCAAGTCATCAAATGATACTTTGCTTTGTATCTACAAAGATCTAGAAGACTACTACTGTAAAACTATAAGATTATTACTTCACACTGGTGAAGTGTGTTGCTGAGAATCATATCTATATGGGTACATAGCTTCCCTTTTCATCAAGAGTACATATACTGTAAAAGCAATTTAAGCTGTTATTGCAAACTATGATGCTGTACATAACATATTGCTAAAATTTCATATTCATGAGTGTATATTTCTTTAATACCTACTTCCCATATGATATGTTAACTTTCTAATTAATTTGCATTGTAAAAATCTAAAGGAGGAAACCAAACATATGCATCCAATGTATTACGCTTTATCTTTGCCAGGGAGCTGAAAGTGCCTATAAGCCAAATAATACTACGTAGAGATTAATACATTTGCCAGATATTGCATTCAATAAGAATGTTTAAATATAACAAACAAATTGCATGGTAATAATGGTAACAAAAAGAAAAAAAGAAAAAGAAATTTGTAAGCATAGTGTGTTGTATGACAGTATCACAGACAAAAACACCAGTTTTTGAAGATTGAAGTGAACTTCATGATACAAATTGATAGCGCCAATTGTTATGTTTGGGGAGAGCTCTTTGGAATAAGAATATTGCACTCAGAGCGAGTACTGTTAGTTAAATTATTTAGAAAATGTTATTATTGAACATGATTATTTACAAGGGGGTTGTGATATTCTTATGAAATTATCTTGGGCCTCATAAATAATACTTAACATGAATTAGAAATAAAAAGATATTTCAAAAAGTTTTCAGGAGGACTAATAGAATGGGAATAATCTGAATCTGAAATCCCCAGATATTACACTATAGCAATGCTAAATTTAATTTTAGCACTTTTATGTTCATTTTGTTTCCAATATATACAACCTGGATTGGTGTAGGAAACTTGGGAAAGGGTAGACTGTTATAATAGGGATTATATCTAGTTTAATTCAAATCCTAATGACATTTTAAAATCAAAGTACTTGAGCTGAACTGAAATAGAATGTTAAGCAATAATATCCTAATATTATATGATCAACCGTGCTGTGAGGTTTTTAAAATTGGTTCCTGAAGTTTGAAAGATGACAAAGCTCATATTCATATTCTATACAATCCATTAAAAAAAATAAAACATTGAAGTAAGTAGTTCAGCTATTGCATTTGTGTAGAGTAGATGAGCAAAGAGTTGGCTTAATCAGGTGTTGTAATATTTTAAGTTGTCAACTTCTCTCCTTTTCATGTTCTCCTCAGTCTTTTCTATGTGTCATTTGTGAGTGTAAAGCCCACACCCATATCCCGTCTAGGGCTATGTGGAAAAGGGAAAAAGCATCTGGAGGAGGGAATGGGTAGAATTTTATCAGATACTTCCAGAGGGAAGGGGACTCCACCCTTCTGAATTCCTGCCACATGGCTGGAGAAGAGCAAAACTAAAGATTCATGACTAATGTTGCTCAGAATCTCCAAAGGTGGTACTCATTACAATTATTGGCAGAATAAATCACAAATACAAAAATCTTGGCTTCTCCAATTTGATTTCTCATGTCTTCCAACAAATGAAATTCTGAACCTCATTTTTACCCACATAGCAGTGTGATATTAATTTTGGCAGTCTGAGGTTAAGTGCTAACTTCTATGTTTCACATTTACCTTCAATCTCAGCTATTCTATCATTAAAATTCTCAGCTACAATCAGTTGATCAAATAAGAGGATATATAGTTGTAGAACTATATAGTTGTAGAACATAAAGGATACAGAGGCCATTCTTACATTGCTTTAAAACTTTGCAAGGCCATTGTCTAGAAGGCATGAAAATGCATACTGAGGATTTCCATGCTAATAGTTTTACAGCAAATCCAGCAATTGTTGCAGTGATGCATTATTAATAATGACAGGTTTTAGATTGCTACAGCTAGGACTCAGTGGTATTATAAATTGCTAGTATGGAAGATCTCACACTGAAATAATATAAGACTTGTATGTTGTAGACAAGTGACATTGAGCAAAAACCTATCCAGAACAAGATTTGACAATTGACTCCAGAGTTTTGGGACTTTCTTACAGACACACATGTACACATCTGCATACTAACATGCATATATAATTTCCCACATGCATATATTCTATTAGGTCCAATTCTATTTCCCAAGACTATATGTTTGCATCAGTTAGTAAGATGTACTTATGGTGAGCATATAGAGGCAAGGAGGATTTACAACTCTGCTTAAAGAGTATGAGTCATTGCCTAGCTTGCACATGGTTTGAACATGCAAAGCAAAAGCAAAGTTACAATGCAATTTATTCCATTTAACAGCTTTTACAATGCAATAAACATCAGTGTATACTTATTCCACTCTATTAATAGGAAGATGAACAGCTTGTAATTATTTCATCAAAGATATATCTATCACAATCACAAAATGATTCACTAAGAAATGGCTTTGGGTGATTTGAAGAAACACAGATCTTCCTTAAAAAGAGAAAGGGGTCATTTTGCAATTCATCATTTTTCTCTTTTATTTGATTTTTCTTAAAATCCAGCTCTAACAAACATATGCAGTTTGATCAAATTCTGTTAAGCTTTCCATTTGCAGAACAGAAAAAAAGACAAATGCCCCTCACAGCTTCCCCTACAGCCAGCATCCTTTACATGTAATACAGATGACTGATTTGAAGCATTCACCTAAAAAAGGGCAAGCAAATTTTCAAGTTACAAAGCTATGTATGAGGAAAACAGTTTTAGTTCAAAATGCCATGGCAGGTAAAGGCAGATGTAGTCATTGTTCATCTAGTTTGTTTCTTTCCTTAGAGGAAAGTTTTATATTGTAAATAGCTGTTGCAAAGGGTCAAGACAAATGCTGCGGGTATGATGATTCTATAGCCACATTCAAAAGGATAGAACCAAACTGAAATATAGTGGTTAATACACTAGAAAAGGTCTGTCAAACTCGTGGTCCGTGGACCAGATGGGTCACATGCTGGCCACCCTCATGCCCGGTTTAGCAAAGGGAGGGAAAAGTTCCAATATATCACGTGACAACACGAGTTTGACAGCCCTGCACTAGATGCAGCAAACCCAAAATTCATAGATTCAAATTCAGCCAGGCAAAGGAATGTTGTACTTGAAACTGATACCCTGGTGGAGTGGTTGAGGAACAGACACAATTACACAGAATGTTTCTGATTATTGTGGAATCTGCATCAAATTGAAAACTCTGATTGAGAATGAAGAAGACTTGTGAAGCTTGATGTCTTTTGTCCTTTTAAAGCCAATTCTACAACAGCCAGAGCAAAGATTGGCTGCCCCTAGATAAAAAGAAAAAAAAATGTATGAGAGCCAGGATTTTGATGCTAAAATAGGATTTCTAAGTTGAGACTTGAATGTAAATACAATATTTTGCCTCATACTTCCTGGACTTCCTCTTTAACTGACAACCTCTTCCTTTCCTCAATAACTATAAAACCCCTATGGTTTCTCTTGCCCCTTTTAAGGAAAGCATAGAAAAATCCTTCTTGACGTACAGATTGATGAAGGATTAACATGTTTTTCACCCTCTATAATTATTCTTCATAAGGTTATCTTTAAAGGTAAAATGTTTATAGTAATCACATTTACTAGGGTTATGGTTAAGGTTACAGGAAGCATTTTTATACTGCTTTTATATTTTTATAATTAACTCAAGGTGGTGAAGATACTTAATACTCCTTATTTTCCTCACAACAACAATACTCTGAGGTGGGTTGGGCTGAGAAAGAAAACTCCCCAGAGTCATCCAGCCAGCCTTCAAGCCTAAAATGGGACAGAACTCATTTCTAGCCTAGTGCCTTAACCACTTTATTTCTTTTTGGAGAAATTTGATATTAAATTAAATTAAGGTCATCTTATGGAGTACTTCAAATTCTCAAACAATAATTCAACTTTTTTCTTTTCAAGGATCCAGGGAATTCTAGCCATTAAGGAATTATCTGCAGTACAATATAGGTTTTTCTAATTTTCATTTTGCTACATGTCTGCATATTTGAATAATGCATACTACATTGAATTTTGACCACAAAGCTGGTTTGTTCTTGCCATGACATCACCCATCTGAGAAGGTTTACAAAGAACCAAACCTTCAAGAGTAAGCAGATAATTCATGCTATCCCCTAGAGAACTATTTTTCATGTGTTTTCTCTGGACTGGAAACATAAACAGAGTAGATGAGCAAGGAGCTGGCGAAGGAGTTGCTCCAAACAGTATCTCCTGGGAGAGAGTACTGCACAGGAAAGGTGGGGGGGACCCTCTGGAAGAAAGGTTGACATCAGAGCAGGGGCTTAATTTCCTGAAGTCCATTCTCTTGATGTCATTTGGTTTTTTTAGGGAAATGTGATGGATGGGTGAGACTGAATATGACCTGAAATCTAGATAAATTTCTAATATATTTTTATATTTTAGGTGGCATAATTATAGACTTACCCAGGATGTACTTTCATAAACTTGGTGCCATAACAGAAAATAACTCTTTTTCGCACTCTACCTATAAAGGTTTTAGGGTATATAATCTATTGCCATCTATACTTAGTGATTCAGGCTCTTCACTTAGAAGTGAGTCAATGGAATTTGAGTAGATATTCTTTTAGATGAGTAGGCTTAATGTTCCCATTTATTTTGTTCAACAGCTTCGGTGCTGCTAATAGTAATGAACCTGATTATTTTGGCATGAGTTTATGACTTGTGGGTGTGGAAATTCTTGTATTACAGTTGCTGTAATCTATATTCAGGGCTTTCCTGTGGGAGGCACAGGGACAGACTTTATTTGAGCATATTATACACATACAGCGAGAGAGCTTGCTACATCTCATGTTAATCTATTGTTTTTCATTGTTTTGTCCGTAGAAGCTTTATATAAACCAAAGTGTTTGTGGGACTCTGAAGTACTAAAATAACCATTAGCGTTATATTTTAACTGATTCATTTTGCTGCCTTGAAAGATATTGATCCATAATTTGAAATACTGAATATTTGCTCCCATCCCATCCAGTATAATTGCTCCCATCCCTATTGATAAAGCATTGCTGCATTCAATCTCCTCTGAAATAATAATCATACAATTGAGCAGACCATTGAAGCATCTGAGCACTGTATTTCATGCCACAATCACACATAAACTACATGTAGGATATGTAATTCAAAAGGATCTACCACAGTTCTTCAAATATTCTTTTAAACTAAAAGGACATCATATACTCTTGTTGTTAATTGTGAAGTCGTGTCTGACCCATCACGACCCCATGGACAACTTTCCTCCAGGCCTTCCTGCCCTCTACCATCCTCTGGAGTACATCCAACCTCACGCCTACTGCTTCAGTGACTCCATCCAGCCACCTCATTCTCTGTCGTCCCCTTCTTCTTTTGCCCTCAATCTTTTCCAGCATTAGGCTCTTCTCCAGTGAGTCCTTCCTTCTCATTAGGTAGCCAAAATATTTGAATTTCATCTTCAGGATCTGGCCTTCTAAAGAGTAGTCAGGGTTGATCTCCTCTAGGACTGACCGGTTTGATCACCTTGCAGTCCAAGGGACTTGCAGGAGTCTTCTTCAGCACCATAGTTCAAAGGCTTCAATTCTTTGGCACTCAGCCTTTCTTATGGTCCAACTTTCACAGCCATACATTGCAACTGAGAAAACCAGTTGGGAAAAATCATATACTCTAGTGAATTCAGTTCAGCGAATTATTGTTTGGTGCTCAAATAAGTCTCCACAATTCGTTAATCCCTATAGAAAGAGTATAGACTATGTTTCTCAGGATTTTATTTCAAGTCCCATGTTGTGTCTCAAATGTGATCATATATTATGAGACTGGCAATAGTAAGACTGAATCCAGTGCCTCAATACTCGTTTATATACTGGATACAACTCTTCTTTTTTCAGACTTTACCCATGTGGCGTCATCAAACATGTTTTATTATACTGTACATTTTTATGTTGACATTCACTGTGAGCTGCTAACCCTGGTCACTCTGACCAGTGTTATTTAAAACTTTTGCTTTCAGATTCAACTGATTCCATTTTGTCAAGATTTTGTCAACTTATATATAAGATATACAGTAATTTGTCTGATTGATCTGTTTACCTAACTGATTAATCAACCTTAGTTTTATGTATATAAAGTGTTTTATGAATTGGTTATTGCAATAAATCTCCTCCTCCTCCTCTTCCTCCTCCTGCTGTAAACAAGTTTAACAGGAAACATTTTTTCCTACTATGTAAGAAAAAAATAGATGAAATACTATACTTCTATTAAATTTTGGCTCTTTATTACATTAGATGTAAATGTACAGTCCTTGTTTTAGCTGCTAGTGACAGTTTTCTCTGCAGTTAGTCTTGTGCTTCAAGCAAACTTATCTGCACTTGAATTACCAACAAAACCTGTTTTAAATATTGGTTTTTCTGATTACTTAAGTTTAGACTTACTTTGTATTTAAGATAAGCATAGAATTTCCGTGATACTATTTTAAGTCTCAGCCTAAAGATTGTGTGGAGTTGTGAGTCAAGTCCATTATATCATACCATTGACACCATTATAAACTATGGCATTTTGATCTTGCATTCACTTCTTGAATCATGATTTTTTCTGTGGGGGTGGGTGGGGGTTATCTTTTAAATTTATCCTTCCATGTCACTTGGGAAGGGTTAAATGCAGTAGTGCAATTCCTATTTTCTTGGGTTCACAAACTATAAGATTTGACCAAGGGCTTTCATCTGCATTTTACTAGCAAAAATAACTCCAATGAGACCTAAAGGATACTGCTCTCCTCTAGGTGAGATGCCTAATGCAGATTTTTATGCTGATCTAGAGCCAAAAGTATGTTAGCTTACTTCATGGGACAAACTGTCCATTTTCAGAGTCTTACTATCTCTAGATGAAGTCATTGTTTCCTAAAGAAACATGGCAATGGTTTTTGGATTAAATCCTCCTTTCAACTAATATTTTTGCTGGAAGAAAGCCTTCTGAGAAAGGACAACTGTTCTTTTGAGTAAGTTTATTCGTTGTTAAACAAGTCACCATGTCTTGTATTATTTTAAAGGGTGCAACCAGATGAAATAGTATGAGATCCATGGCTGAATCTCTCTCTTTTTGACAAATGCAGCTGTGAGTGAACCTGAGTCAGATTAGAGCACTATGCATCGGAAGAGCTTTAGAATTTTCCTGTTGAGGCTTTTCCCAATTTCACCTCATCCCCCAAATTTTCCCCAAAGCAGAATGGAAACATTTGATTCTCTAAGCAGAGCACATAAAAAGAATAAGCTCCCTTTTTAAGTGCTATGGTCCTAATGTAACTAGAGGGCCCACGGCTGTTTTTTAAACAATCAAAGGAACTGAGATGTTGGTGTTGTTTCCTCCACTTCAACTTGTGCCTCACAGATGTAGGAACATGCCATTAATGACACCTCTCAATTTCATTGTAATATTGAACACAAAGTAATGCACTCTCATTCCCTCTTGTGTGACAGCATCACCTCAATGATGCTGTACGGGTCAGAATGTTCTGAATTTTCACTTCTATGGTTGAAGCACTGCTACCATTTGTTTGATTTACAGCCATTGCTAAGCCTCAACTTAAACACAGGAGGATCCAGAGTTTGAGCTTACCCCTCTAGAAAAAGACAAGTCCCCTTTTCCAAGACTTTCCTTTTCTTGCCTTAAAAATCAAGCAAGCATGCATACCCAGGAAGCAGACAAAAATGATCAAATTTATATACATTTCCAATTTAACACATTTATTAAAGCAGAGAAGGGGTCAGGAATATTTAAACCAGTTTAAAATGAAATTTAATCACAATATTTACTATTCAAAATTTAGGGAACTTAGCTACTTAAATTCATTAGGAACCTTAACCTCACAGAACAATTCCTTTGATTTCTATAACATACCTAATCATTACTCATTTCCACGCTCTTGAAAATGCAGGTTTCTAGTGGGTGGGAAGAAGGAAAATTTAAACTGATCAATCCACCACAGGGATAATCTGATATCCTGTCTTCAAGGCAATTAATACAGCATTTGTTTATCATAAGGGACAGGAAAATCCTGTGGGTCCATGCAGATTTGAGAATGCCTGAACATATTATTTCTCTTCAGGTATGGTCAACCAAACAGAGAAGGGAGTCAGAATCTGCCCTAGGGTGCAAGTTTCATTTTATCGGTTTCTTTCTAGTTTCTCTTTGTGACAGAGACAGAACAAGCATTGTTATTGAAGAGTGAGAGAGGGATCATGATTACTAAGTATTAAAACAATGGGAAAAATGCAGGTATTTCATTCTATTTTTCATAAGTGATGATTATGTGCAATTAGGTCATTTTTTTACTCCTATCATCCATATAAATAGATTTTCTCCATGACAATCTATCCCTAAGTTGATCTTTCAGGTCTTCTAATGAAGCATTCATCACCACTGTAACAAAGTCCATCCACCTTGCTACTGGTCATCCTCTTTTCTTTCCTTCCACCTTTCTCAGTATTAGAGCCTTCTCCAGAGAGCTAGGTCTTTGCATATTTTATAGTACGCATGAGCTTCTATTTTGTTTTAAGTTGCCATCAAGAAGCAGCATATAAATTTAATACTAAATCAAATGAAGACTATAAAACTGATTTTTTCCCCCCAGTATGCAAGTAGGTTATATTAATAAGATTTGTAATTACTATAAATTCAGCAGTTTAAATGTAAATCAAGCAGTGAAGTGTATACAAATGAGCATGCAACTGTCACATGTCTACAATTTGGGTACAAGTACATGAATGTTAGTTCTTTTGCAAACTGGAATGTGTATACAAATAGCCTTTCATGCAGTGAATACAAAATAATGTCTAGCCAACACTATGGTGAATTTGCAGCATTAATACACACATCCTGAGCTATGTTATATGAGACATCAATTACTCTGTTTCAGGCACTTGGCTCTAAACATTTGTTCTAGATTAATTTTAAGATAATCCAGAATTCTTGGCAATGGGAACATATCCTTTTGCACAACAGAATGTTCTTTTAATAAGGCTGATGGATATAAATATACACCTTACCCATATCCTGGAAAATAATTGATTTCTTGTTCTGCTTCTAGCCTTTTGACCTGTAGAAAAAATACCATGATTAAAATATTTTCAAGCATTTTTAAAGGTACTTAAAGAAGTATGGCTCATGGAAGAAGCACAGGAAAAAATGTCTGCTTTCAGAAACAATAATAGTAGCTCATAAATTACATTAGGTATCTGCTATATTTTCACAAAAGAGAACAAACAAGCTGTTGCGGAATGTGGATTATAAAAAAGATTTAAAACTTGTTCTCTTGTTATCTGAGTTTCAAGTCTGTATTGACCTTTAAAGAAAAAATATAACCACAATAGTTTGAAAGTCTGAAATTGTAGCATTTGTTGTTAGAATCAAGTAATTTTTAAAAAAGGTTTTTGAAAGCTTGAATGCATTTAACCTAAAATGGCATAATAATTAGGAATAAATATTTTAAGGTAGTGTTTTATTACTGGAATTATTACTAGAAATATTATCTTAAATATTGCTTAAAGAATTACAAAGAATTAGGTTAGAGATAGCTGTCCAGCTGTTGATAAATTCCAGCTTCTATGAGTTACTGCCAGCAGAGTTTAAAGGGTTGTTAAGTTGCAATCCAGCACTACTGTGAATAGTTCAGAACAATTATTCAAACAAAAACAGTATCAACTATTAAAACATCTGTATACAAATGCATGTATTGTGATATGAAACATCTATTCTAATACATGGCCCTTACCAAAAGTATTTTCAATGCCCCACTTCCCATCCAACTGTCCTCAATGCTCCATCTCTATAAGATCTGTTTAGTCTTTGATATAGTTGGTTATTCTCTTCTGTTTGATTTTCCATTTATCAAAATTCTTCAAAGTTGTCTTCATGATTTGGTTCTCAGTTGGTTCTTTTCAAGTCAAGCTCTATCTAATCAAACTTTCACTATTTTCAAGATGACCCATGTTTTCTGTCTGATTTTTCCCTCTCAAGTCTCTGTACTTGGTCCTTTGATATAGATAGATAGATAGATAGATAGATAGATAGATAGATAGATAGATAGATAGATAGGTAGGTAGGTAGGTA
>JANHZT010010243.1:88133-100852 GCA_032468215.1 Stegonotus admiraltiensis
TTAACTATATTTATATTGCTGCTTTCTACGTGATGTTCCATAGCTGTGTGTCAGCTCCAAGGGGGAAATTTTGTAGTCTTGTAAGGAGTCTAATTACTCTAGTTTCTGCATCAGTACTGCCTGCAAAAGGCCAGTTCAAAAGTGAAGGATAGGAAAAATTGAATGTATCACTTATATTGGGCAATAATGGCTTCTATTCCTAAGCCATATATTATTTTTTGTTGTTTTTAGGAAGAAAAAATGCTTAGTTCACTCTCTTCGTAGAATTTTTAGGTTCCGTGCTTTTATGAATAAAATTTAAATGATGAATATGAACAAGAATTATATAAAATTGATACAAATCTTGTTTTTCTCCCACTGTTTTGATATTTTGCCTCATTCATTATTTCACAGGAGTTGTTTCAGCTATTTCATTCAAATTGCTATGGTCAAAGGGATACCGATGGCAAAAATACACAGGTTGTTTTCTCTGTTCAGACGTGCTTTATGTATTGTATCCCAATTAAATATTTAGCTGTTTGAACCTTAAATTCTTTGCCTAATTATCACATAGTTACTTACTATAGGATATTTCCCCACCAGAAAAGATATTAATGGAGTTATCAGTGACAGTTTTCACTAATTTATGCATGGGACTTCATATTCACTAGGTGCTTTGGGTAGTAGGCAAATAAAGGGTTGAAATGACTCATGAACAGAAGTGAAGGACTGTGCCATGTAAAGGGAAATAGCCCCCCCCCCCCAATAGAATAGTAAGAATCCCAGGGAAAGTACTTGGATGTTAAGTGAATCCCAATCAAACCTGTACCAAATTACAAGTTTGACAGTGGAAGTCAGAGAAGAAAGGATAAGTAAGCAATTACAATGTTTCAAATAAATACTATAAAGAATTAAGGGGTTCTTTAGCTAGACTTATGAAAAGTACAATAAAGGAACCAATGGAATATGCTGAAATGAGAAAAGAAAACTTGGAATAAGTTGCGGTATTGGAGATTTTATTACTTTTGGATCTGTTAGTGAACAAGATAGAGTTGCTGGCAAATGCACTACAGAAGAGCTGAAATATTTACCTGTAGAAAGGACATAACACTTTGGTATTGGGCCAGTTTCTACCAGGGATCTAATTTAGTCAATTCAACATCTCCCTCATGGATTTACCAACAAGCTTTTTTGGTTAGATAGGGCTCTTCAGGAACTCTGGTGCAGTTCCCATTTGTAGCAGTTTCCAAGTGTTTGCTTGGTTGGATTTTTCAGAAGAAAATGGAACCTTTTGAGTGGCAGAAGTTGGATAACGTTTATAGAAAAATACCAGATACAAACATCATTTAAACAGGGAGGCCATATTGTACATTTGAATGTTTTGTAGCAATATAGAAATGTCTGTGTGCATGTCTGCACAAGTGCATATACAGCTTTCATAAAGAGTATGGTATTGATATTGTAAAGGCACCTCTGTATAGATAGCCTTTGCTATCTTTAAAAATGAACAGCTATTAACCAGGGGTGGGTTGCCCCCAGTTCGCACCAGTTCTATAGAACTGATAGTAAAACCGGCAGGAGGCTGTGCCCACTGACCCTGATGTCATCAAAACGCTTCTGCGCATGCACAGAAGAGCATGCGCGCGGACCCATTGCGAACCAGTAGTAAGTAGAACCCACCCCTGCTATTAACATAGGACTGCTGTCTGGCCTATTCTAACAGTTAAAAATATTATTTCCCCCCCTCCATGTTACTATATCTGTACTTGTTCTTAACAGAAGAAAATAAACAACAAAAAGGATAAAACAAAAAGGATAAAACATGCCTCAAATGGGAAGGTTCTCCATGTGCTTTCCCTGTCTGGCTACCAGGTAATAAAACCAAAGTATTCAACTAGGAATAGCAAATGCATGTTTTGTAAACATAATTTCTGCTTATTTTCCTAGATCAGCTGCACTAAGAAAGCTCTGTTAAAAAAGCCTTCTCTAAAGGCTGCCAGAATAACCACTTCTATAATTGTAATCCATTTTTTTTCCCTGGTACACCTCTTTCTGGTTGCCAAGTAACCAGTCATATTGCTTAGAATCCATATTATTACAGTATCTTCATTGTTAATCTTATGCCCTACCCTTTTACATTTTATTTTGTATTTTAATTACTCAGTTTAATGAAACAAGGAGAGGACATTCATACACATGTTTGAAACACTAAAGATGACTAAGGATATGATTTTAGGCCCTCTCTGCGGTAATCAGCTAAACAGGCCCCTTGCTATGAGAATTCAGGTTGCTACGGTTACCTATGGAAACTAGGACTTTGGGTTAACTCAGGACATGGATGCACAAAGCTCAGTACCTCACGTCTCAACATCCGCTAATGTGTCCTTGCCTCTGTATCTGAGTCCCAACCCCACCCCCAGACTTTAGTTGTAGGATAACTAGCTGAAATTTACCTAACAGAATTCACCAGTTGTAGAAGTCTGAATTCAACTTAGACAGTGGAATGGAGACCAGTACACCAAATATTCAAGTTAAGCTGAAAGACAAAAAGAGAGCTGTTTTAATTGGTGATCTGAGAAAGTTTTGGCCTAACATAAATTATGTTTTCTTTGTCCATTAGATTCTGAAATAAGTATCATGCTGTAATATGTTCCCTTCTTAGAGGGTAGACAAGAATAGCATTAGTAGGATTTCTTTGCAGATGTTGAACAAAAGAATATTAAGTAAATATGAGTAAAAGAAAAGGAGGTGGGGAAATGAGAGATTAAGATAGGATTTAAAGCTTAGCAACTAAATATTGGATCTTGGTATGTCCCTAAATAGTTAACCTAACATATAGGCTAAATGTAGATTTTTTAAAGATAAAGTTAGAATTCGTATATGATTATAAGGTGACCTTCAGTATAGCAAACACTGTGGCAATGTAAGGTCTGGAAGTGCTATGAAGATCATCTATGCTATGTTTTTATTTTGGCTGTTCACCACCCTGAGTCCTGTTGGAGAAGGGCAGTATAAAAATCAAATCAAATCAAATCAATCAATCAACCAATCAATCTAGTACATCTGTGTGCCCCAGGACAGAAATCCATATAGGTAGTCCTCGACTTATGACCACAATTGACCCCAAAATTTCTGTTGTTAACCAAGACAGTTGTTAACTGAATTTTGCCCCATTTTACAATTTTTCTTGCCATAGTTGCTAAGTGAATCACTACAGTTTTTAAGTTATCAACATCATTATTAAGTGAATTTGGTTTCCCCATTGACTTTGCTTGTCAGAAGGTTGCAAAAGATGATCACATGATCCCAGGACACCAAAAGCACCTGAATTTTGATCATGTGATCATGGGGATGGTACATTTTTTGTACCTGCAAAAATGGTCATAAATCACTCTTTCAGTGCTGTTGTAACTTTAAACAGTCACTAAACAAATGGTTGTAAGTCAAGGACTACCTGTACTTTGCTTGTCAGAAGGTTGCAAAAGATGATCACATGATCCCAGGACACCAAAAGCACCTGAATTTTGATCATGTGATCATGGGGATGGTACATTTTTTGTACCTGCAAAAATGGTCATAAATCACTCTTTCAGTGCTGTTGTAACTTTAAACAGTCACTAAACAAATGGTTGTAAGTCAAGGACTACCTGTACTGTAGTATTCCTAATGGATGACCATCTAGCCCTTATTTAAACATCCATCCTTATGCCTTTGATTCTTTGTTCACAAACGTAAGACTTGCCATGAAATCCATCTCACTGGTTTCTGTCCATTCTGTCTGTTGTTCCAACTTGTTAAGGTTTTTGCTGAAACTCATTTCCAGGTCTCTGCTACACATTTGATGTCACATGAAAACTATTTTAAACTAGAAAAAAAAATCAAGATACAATTTAAAGTATAAAGAGTAAAGTGAAAAATATGCTTCCCTTTTCTCAGCCTCCAAATATGATGTAATGCAACATATTTACTGATTTCTGGTCAATTATTATGGCATAGGAGTAGCTTGATTAGTAGTAGGTGGGTTAGATATAGGTTAGCATGGAGTTTTATATGGTTCATATTGACCTAACCAGAACTCAGTCGGGATCTGTGTAGGAAAATGAAATGTACTGATGCATATTCACAATGTGGTTAGGCCATATCATTTCCCTCTATGTTGTAAACTTCTATTACCTGTGTTGGGCAAATAATGGTCTGATTGGAAATGCAATGCTGACCAATGATTTATTGCTGGAGTGACTGGAATTACTATTTTATAGATGCCTCCTCTGAAGTTTGGTACATTGTATAGAGCAGGGCCTTGGCAATTTTAAGCCTTGGTGACTTCAACTCCCAGAATTCCCCAGCCAGCTTTGCTGGGAGTTGAAATCCGCTTCATAGATGGAAAACTATCTTGCTGGAATACAGTATATAAAAACCATTACCTAGGCAAAAGGGGCTTAATTTTTTAAGACCTGAGAAATGAAATCATGTTTCGAAATAGCTCTGGCAGAGAGACATCTCTGTTTCACTGGAGGGTAAAATGGGAAGAAATAATGTACAACCCAATCACATTTGCAAGATTCTATTACTAAGGCTAATTTCAATAAAAATAGCTTTAGCCTTCCTGTGGAATGATTTCCTAGTCTAGTCTACATAGTGGGATCAACATAGATGATTAGGGCTCAGACAAAAATGATGGGGATTCCTGTTGCTTGGAAACATGGTAGGTGAGCTGTTCTTAAATTATGGAAGAAGAGCTAAGTGGTAAGTTTTAACTTTCATTTACTCAGGATGCCCACTTTTATTTCTTTGCTGTCTTGGTCACCAGAGAATAGTTTTTGATAGCAGATCTAATATGTTCTCTATCAGCTTTGCTGTCATCACTCTATGATAATATTTATAGCCATTTCATTGCCATTTTCTCCTTTAATAACTACAAATATAAATTTGCTCTTGAATATCTTTCCCTTATAGTGCCATGCAATTATTATTTTATCATGGCTTCTATTTCTTATTCCATTTCAGCTTTTACAGAAATGTCCCAATTATCCTTTCATGTTCAGTAATAAAATATGACACATGTTCTTTGTCAACATTTAAACATTTTTTCAACAAAGGGGCAAATAAGAAAACTTAGCAACATGATCAAAGTTTTGAAGTTCTGTTTATAACTTAATTTTCAGATCATTTTTCTTTCCCCCTTGCCCTTTTTTTGCTATGTTTATCAATTATAAAATTATGTTGAAAATTTAAAAACAAATTTGTATTTTGTTCATTAGTTTCACATTAAGAGTCAACAAAAATTTGATGGCACATAATCAAAATACAAATTTAAAAGTAGTAAACTCTCTGTACATTGGTACACTTATTTTATAAGAGAAAATACTTTTAAGAGATGGCTACTTAGAAATTTGGGTGATATATTGGGTTAATTTTTCCTGATGTTTATTGATAGATGTTAATAATTTGATTATACAGTATAACAGAACATGGATCTGTAAGATTAATTATGATTGATACAGTATGTATGTATGTGTGTAGATATATTTTGTCCTCAATCTTTTCGTCTTTATTTTTCATACGTGTCATTCTATAAATATGGATATGAAGGATGCCAGTTCTTCAAAACTAAGGCTGCAAGCATGATTGGTTGAATATTCATGCTTCATTTTAAACGTTAAAATAAAAGCCATGATTACTATGACAGAGCATGCCTTTTATTGTATTTCATTTACCCCCTGTTCTTAGGAAAAGATTATATGGATTTATTTCATGTATGTAGGAAAAAAGATGTAAATATATAAAATAAGTCCTGAAAGATGTATAGCCAAACCTCCAATGTACTGAATAAGAACAACCATTGTTAGTTTTCTAATTTTGTAAACGTGTGGTGTTCAAACCTGTTTTATACACTGGCCACATCTGGAATTAGTTCTACAAAGTCTGTTAATTTTTAAAGTGGCCTTTGGCAAACTATTGTTTTCTTTGCATTATTTAAGTGATTAATATAAAACTGATCAAAACAGATTTTCATTTCTTTATCTACTACATTTTATGCGCACATTGGAAAGGATGGATCGTAAGGGAAATAATCTGGAATTTAGCCTACTCAAATCTGAAATACAACAGCCCAGAAAATTAGAGTAGAAAAGATGATTTTGTTGATATTTATGTTCTCTAAGTTAGAAGAAAAATAAAATGATCTCTTGCTGTTTGGTCTTCTGTCTCTTTCTTCCCACCCTCTCCATTCATGAGTTCTCTGTGAGCTCATGAAACATGAAACCTAGGAAAAAGTTGAAGTGTGGCTGTAATTGGGATTATTCTATTTTTAGTTAATCAGCAAGCGATGTGCTGTCCTATCCATGTCCCAGTAAAGAAATTACATAACTCTTAACTCTGTCTGCTGCAGCACCAACTTCCTGTTTCCTTTGAACTTTTCTTTCTCTCCCGTTTTAAAAACTTTTCATGTAAATTTTAAATACCAGAATATTAAGGAATCTCACTGTATATTTGTATTGGAAAGTTGAGTTGAGTTTAACAAACTCTGATACATTCTTATTTCCATAATATATTGGCTGTGATCTGTTGATGTTTTCATCTCTATAGAGCAAAAAACCCCTCAATGTTCCAATTAGGTAGCTAAGAACTGTTTATAGTCCTACATATTTTGCAGAAGACCCATGATTTTCCATGTAAGTAGTGGAAAGGAGAAGGAGAAAGAAGAGTGAACAGTCATGATATCTATTGCTGTTAAGGAATAATATTGAGTTTTATGAGTGTATGGCTCCTTTAAAAACATAAGTAACGTTTTTTACATTGCAAGAACCAGTACTGTTAAGTAAGCATCATTTGCTTGATGCTTCTCAAAAACGATTCTTTAAAGTGGGAAGTTGAGGGGTCTTGACATTTGCAGTTTTATTACAATAGATTCTGACGTTGCTGGCAAAGTTCTCAGAACTCACAGTTTACTATCAGACCTGTTCTGTGCTGTTACATCTTTTGATTCAGATGGTATTAAAATGATTATTTTATGATAGAGAATTCTAAACGTATCTTTGCCTTTATGATTGTTCAACATCTTAATCTATGGATGTGCAAATTTTACTAGGCTAATGATAATACTCAGATTTTGAGTGACATTTTCTATAATTTTACCTGATTTTTTTTCAAAAAGATTAATTTATGTCAATTGCCCAGGGCCTTTACATGCTATATTCACTATTTAAAATGTGTATATGTGAGAATATTTGTTTACTTGAAGTGAATAACTGATGATAGATTAACTTTTCTTACATTTCTATTAGAAAATGGATTTCAAAACAGAGTTCCTTCTGTGTGTTGTAGAGATAGTTGGATGTTCATATGACAGATATGAGGAATTATCAATTCCTCCCAAAATGGCAAGTTAAAAAAGAGGGATATAGAAGCCCACTGCATGTTGTATTTTTTTTCCTGAATTCTTGTTTCTTGCAATTGTCTTTCTATGCTAGGAAACAAATTGACCATGGGAATAAGCCTGAGACATTACATTCAAATTGGAATCTGAATAAACACATACTTGTGTTTGTACTACACCTAACCAAACTGGAAACAGTATAAGAATAAATTATATATAATCTTCAGATTGTTAATAGCAACACAATCACCTTGCATTTCTTTACATTCCTAGCATACAAAATACACTTGCCTCTAGAGCTTTTTTCCTCATGCGTTTCTTCCATGACTCATGAAGTACAGGGTGCCAAACAGAGAATGGCTATTTCTGTGCCACTAGTGCAAACCCCACTACCTCCACTTATGTTGTCAAGTGAACTTCCATAGTAGGAGGCACCCAGTGTTCTTTATTCTTAGCAAATCTTTATGGAAATATCTTCAGCAATACTGGTTTCTCCTGTTCAGAAGCTTGTCTTTTTCCCCCCTACTTGCAGCTTCTTGACATTTACTCACCTGTAGAGTGGGTAGAGATACTCAATATTAAATCCCTGCTCTGTACAGTTTCCAAAAATAGTTCCCATTACTGATGCTGTCATAGCTATAACACAAGATATTTATCAATTGAATATATTTTACATATACAATTAAATTAAGGATGGCAGCATCCCTTGGTGCCAAAGGACATCTCTGAAACCCACAATTAATTTCTTGAATGTGATTGCATAATTGTTTCTTATAAGGTTTACGATCCTGCATTGTCTCAGCATTACTAGGACTTTGTGTTCTGTATTTTAAGCCTGCTGTTAAGTTCCACTCTTGAGTTTTATTGCTGTTTGTTGCTGGATGTGCAATTTCTTGTACTTCCTAAAATTAGTTTGCAAGCATTTTTGCAGCTATGCAGTATAAAACTTGTTGTCTATTTACTGAAAAATTATCTTTATATTCCTTGATAACTCTCACATATAAATTTTAAAAATGTTCCAAATTTACTGTTAAAAATAAATTCAACTTTTTTGAAACCTAAGTCTTACAAAGGCAACCTTCCACTCTCTATTGTCAGAGCACTACCTTTTATAACTTTTTATAGTTATTACGTAGATTATTCGACAGGACTTTTTTCCTTTTTTTATTATAACCATTATTTTATTTTATGCGGTTTTAGAAAACTTTAAAAAGTTGTTTGAGGAGCTTCTATAATTCAGTATGGACTTTGAATCTGAGTTTCTCTGGTTTTAGATCAGAATCCTAGCCATCACAGCAGTTCACACACTTATTGGGGAGAAAAATAATCTTGCTGTATTCTAAACCAAATCTGGTTTACAGATCAAAATTTGCAAATTTAATTGAACTCCTGAATGAACTGAAGAATTAAAGTTACACATTCTTTGCAAGTACAGTAGAACATTTTTAATATTGAAACTGTACCATTTGAGTAGAGAATCGCTTTCTGGGTTTGCATACTTATATACGTACTATATTTAGAAATGACTAAACTTCCTTGCAAAGAGGTTGAGTTAAAAGGTTGTTTGCATACATCAATAACTACACCTCAGTTATTCCCAGGAAGGAACTTGTTTGGTGCTGCATATACTTTGGTGTTGTTTGATCTTGAGCTATAGGGTAAATAAGGGCCTTGAAATGATTTGTCACTGTCATGTTCTGAACCTACAAGGAATTTGCAGAGGTTATGTAAATTATAGTTTTAAGCTATTTTTTTTCTCTAAAGTAAAACGATAATTAGTATTCCGTTGTATCCCTAGACTACCTTTTGTAGGAATTATAATAAGTGCTGGTGCTACTGGTGGAAGAATTGTTATGCATAAATATGGCCTTTAGATCATTATCTCATGTTTCATTGAGAGAGCCAGATGCCGTGAAACAATTATGTTGTGCATAGATTGAAGAACGGGAGTTTCCTATAACTAGTTTCAAAGCAGATATGTGGCAGAATGCTCTGTAGCAGTGTGCAGTTCTTTCTATTGTGATTTGATCATTACGCTGACCCTCTGGTAATTCTAGTTTTGTTCTTTGCATAGAGTCAAGTTTCAGTGGCATGTATTCTTGATTGACTCATATTTAAGTCAAGAAGACTTCTGCCTGTTATATGCTCTCCTTCCTTTTTAAGCTTCTGATTTCCATTATTGAATGAGTTACACTATGATAACTTCAGTGCTTGTCAAGTAGTGAAGAAGATGATAGATTTTCCATTTCTTAAAGGTGCAGCTTTCACACTTTCAGTACATCCTTGCTGACTTTTTTTTTAAAGCAGCAGTAATTTGCTTCCCATTTTAAGTTCAATCATGGCGTCCTTCTCTAATGTTGACACTTTGGATATTAGACTACAGCTGTTTTTCATGCTTTTGCTTCCATTCTGGAGAGAAAAAAGGGGGCATGAAAAATACTGCCTTTTTAAAATGTACCCAACTGTTCCTTTTTGGGAAGATAGAACAAAACTGTTACAGTTGTAATTGTCTGCATTGCCATTCCTCAGTCTTTCTGAGACAAACAGTAATAAACTATGTCTGGCTCTCTCAATACTAATTTAATATTGAACTAGCAAGTCAGTGGAAATGGTATAGTGATAGAGACATATATGGTTTTAGGTCAGGGGTCTGCAACCTTAAGCACTCAAAGAGCCATTTGGACCCGTTTCCCACAGAAAAGAAAATACCGTGAGCCACAAAACCTGGGTGGGCGTGGCCAATTGAATGTCACTTACTTCCACCAGTCACATGACACACACCCCCAGCCACGCCTACCCAGCGGGTCATTAGGGCAGAGAACCAGTTGTTAAAAAACACCAGGAACCACAAAACCCTTTTGACATTTCTCTCTCTCCCCCTCTCTGTATCTCTTTATGTCTCTCTTTCTCCCGCTATCGCTGTTTCTCTCTCTCTCTCTGCCCTGGCCATTTCTCCATCCCCTGCCATCACCCTTACCTTCTCAAGCCAGGCGAGGAGTGACTGGTAGGGGAGGGTGAGGGGCGGGGCCAGCCAGTGGTGGGATCGCCCGACAGGGAGCCACAGCAGAGGGCCCAAAGAGCCGCATGTGGCTTCGGAGCTGCAGGTTGCTGACCCCTGAGTTAACCTAACCTAGTCAGGCAAAGCCAAATAAGCCATCTTAAGGTTTTGCAGCAATGGATGGACATAGTTGTGTGACTGTTATAAAAAGGTTGCAGGTTTCATGCAATAGATCAGTGATGGCTAACCTTTTTGCCATCGCGTGCCAAAAGCTGGGGGAGCGCAGTGGGGTCACATGCATGCGTGCCTACATCCATAATTCTATGTGCCCCGCCCCCCATGCTCCCCCCACTTTTGGCACATGATGGCACTGTGGGCCTGGTAGGTCTGTTTTTTGCTCTCCCCAGGATCCAGAGCCTTTCTAGGAGCCTGGAGAGGGCAAAAACAGCCTCCCCCACCACCCCAGAGGCCCTCCAGGGGCTGGAAACAGTATGTTTCCTGACTTCTGGTGGGCCCAGAAGGCCCGAAAATCAGCTGGCTGGCACACGCATGTGTGCCGGAGTTGAGCTCGCGTGCCCATCGATATGGCTCTGCGTGCCACCTGTGGCACCCGTGCCATAGGTTCGCCATCACGGTGGTAGGATGACACCAAACACAACATAGATGGGCTCCACAGTTCCTGTGAAACCTTTTCAATTCCTTTTAACAAAACCAGCAGATGTGGGGATAAAAAGCAGGGTCTTGGGGTCTCTCTCGCCTCTCCCCACCACTGCAATGGGCAAGGCCCTTGGCCTCAAAGAGGCAGAGGGGGGGGCCTGGATGGACCTTGGAGATCAAGTTCAACTCGCCCGACTGCATAAACCTTTCCCCCAAAAGGAAGGAGTTAAAAACCCGCTTTCTTTCCACAGACCAACCATGACAACGAGAACCAAAGGCATTTTCTCCAGAGCTGGGGGAAGTGGGGGTGGGGACCTGGTCTCCCCAAACTCTCCCTCCAGGCATGGGAGGAACACAGCTGTGGTCCAGAGAGAACCAAGCAAAGTGAGTGTCTCTCTTCTTCCAAGGACATTTCTAAACGCCTCCACCCTCCGATAACAATTACCATAAGAGCTGAAGCACCTCAGCATTGACAAAAATCCCCATCAGTCAATTGCAACTGGCAGCTTTGCTGGGAACAGCTTATACCTTGCAAGGAGACGTTTACAACCCTCAAACAACACCTGCCCATCCCAAGTCTCTGGGAAGGGCTGGCTGGGTGGATAAAAATGCCAACTCCAGTCTGAACATCTGTCTGATTGTGCAACAGCCAGCCACAATAATAATAATAATAATAATAATAATAATAATAATAATAATAATAATAATAATATTGGCATTGACAAAAATCCCCATCAGTCAATTGCAAAAGGCAGCTTACACCCTGCTACAAGACTTTTATAAGACCTGCTACCACCCAACAACAACACCTGCCCAGCCCAGCTCCTTGGAAAGGACTGGATAGGTGGATAAAAATGCCAATGCCAGTCTGAACATCTGTCTGATTGTGCCACCAACCACAATAATAATAATATTGGCATTGACAAAATCCATGTCAGTCAATTGCAAAAGGCAGCTTGACACCCTGCTACAAGAGTTTTACTACCATCCAACAACAACATGTGCCCAGACCAGCTCCTTCAGAAGGACTGGATGGGTGGATAAAAATGCCAACGCCAGTCTGAACATCTGGCTGACAGGGCAGAGGAACTGTGACAATGACAACCTTGCCAGTCAATTGCCAGAGGCAGCTTGACTTGCTGCAGTTTACAGGAGGCTTTTAAGAGGATTGAATAACATCTGTCCATCCCAGCTCCTTGGGAAGGACCGAATAGGATAAAAACAGGCCAATTCCAGCCTGAACATCGGGCTGACTCTGCAATCGCCCATAATCAGAGTAACTTTCTTTTTCTACAGTCTCCCTGAACCTCTTTTTCCAAACTTAACACCCAGCCCAGGGACGAATGCAAACCCTCCCATGCAATCCGGAGCCCACCGAGCATTTAATTCCCTTTTGTTTTTCTGATAAAGTTTCAGAGCGAATCAAACTCCTCCTTCTCCTCTCCTCCTCCTCCTCCCAAACTCGTGTCGAATTTAAAGACATGGGTTTTTGTTCTGTTTTGTTTTTGCTTCCACGCGCAACGGCAAAACGTCTTCCCTTGGAAACCTCGCGGAAAAAGAGGAAGGGGGCGAGATTCGCGTGCAATTGTAGCCTCGCGTTTACGTATCCAAAAAACCAGGCCCTTGTAACGGGGGTGGGGGCGGGAGGAGGCAGATAGATAGATAGATAGATAGATAGATAGATAGATAGATAGAGGAGGTAGGTAA
>JANHZT010010243.1:106770-119051 GCA_032468215.1 Stegonotus admiraltiensis
GGGGGGGGGGGGGGTTGGAGAGGGGACAGGTACATTGTGAAGCCCCAGACCAGCTGACAGAGGGTGAGTTAAGAAGGGAAGATTGCATTTAAGAATTAAATGTCATCATTTTGGCGTCGGAAAGTTGTTTACCTTTCTCTCTGCGTGTCTCCATGTTGGCAGCCTTCCAGCTCACATGTGATAGTCTTCCCTGTACTGCTGCATCATTAACTGAGTGCCTGAGCTTGCACATGATTGGCTGGGGAGGGCTTTCATTCTAAATACTGATTTCCATTGGAGGGAGAAGCAGTGGCAGGTGAAATGCTATCTGAGATTGGTTAGAGCCAGAATATCAAATCTAAATGTTCCATTCCAATTGCTTTAAAAGGGGTTCTGAACAGTTTGTGACTTAAAATGTTGGCTATTTGCTTTTGTTCCCCACCCACTCCTCTCCTTTAGAGCAAGCACTTTGGAATGTGTCTGTATTCTCAGTGCTAGTGTTTTAAAGAAAAAAGCAAAAAGCAGGAGCTTGTCTATTGTAGGTTACTTTAGTTTATTACTGGTGCAAGTGACGCAGAAGGAAAAACAAATATTCTGTGACTCGAGTTGCATCAGTGACAGGCATATTTCCGGCTGCTGTGAGACAAGCCACGATGACATGACATTATTATAGCCTTCAGAGGAGATAACAAAAAGAGACTTCGGTGGGTGTCTATCTTTGCCTTTGTGTGAAAAAACTCTTAACTAGACCAAGCTGTTTTCTTCTGTTATAAACTCTCTTGAGGACAGAGAGATTGCTTGTTAGAGGATAATCTGTAAAACGCTGGACAGAGCTTAGAACAAAAACTGTCTTAGGTTACAACACTTGAATTGAAAGTCAGTGCTGGATGAATATAGTGGTAAGAAATACAAAGTTTACTTTCTGGTTGTTTTATTTTGCTTTTAAATGAGATAGTTGTGAGTTCTAAGATGGTAGCATAGTTGGACAGTTGTGAACTACATCAGGTAGGGGCTGGAAACCTTTCATTTATGGTACATACCGTATCTAAGTAGACATGGTTCTTTAACATTTCAGATCAACTGTTTTCCCTTCCGACCTATCCCAAAGCCAATTCCAGATATAAAATTATTATGGAGGATGAAGTCTATGTTTTTTCCTTTTTCTTTTGGAATTTCAGTGAAATTCTAAGCAATAAGCATTATCACAGAGCATGCGGGACTATTTCCTGTGGCACATTCTCATGAAGTGTTCCAGTAAACTGAAGGATTTAACAATAATATAAGAATCTGTGTGGGTGACTCACTGGCATTGAGAGAGTCAAGTATAGCCGGTTGTTCAGCAGTTGTTTTCTGGCTTTGGAACCAGATCAGATAACATTTTGATTCGCCATCTTGATTCTTCTAAAGTACTCCTGTCTTCTCAAGTATTGTTTCAAGATTTTATTGCTTGCAGGCTTTAATAGTTCCAGGAAGAATGAACAAGCATTGTCTGCTATTCAGAAGGAAGGAGACATAACCAGGAAGCCATAACTGGAAATGGACATGATACGTGAAAGAAGATGTGACAGATACCTACCTCCTCTGATACTCTCTCAAATATAACTTCATTTTTATTGTCTCTTCTCCGTTGTCAAGCGTTATGCCTAATTTGAAATTCTTCCATTGGAAGTGTACCACCTTCGTTTCTCCTTCTCCCCACTGAGAGTCCTTGCTCTGCAAAGCTGTCTCCTCCAGAGGCAGTCTTGGATCCTGCGGTGCTAATTCTGCAGAGGAGGGCAATCAGAGGTCCATCTGTGATGGGATACACTCAGGCTGAGATTTTGCTTCTTCTGTCACAAACAAACAAAGTGAGTAGGTTTGAAAAAAGTTGGGTTACTTTCATTTTGACTGACGCCATCTAAACAAACATAACTTGCGTTTTTTAGATACAGCCACTAGGGATTGTATATTGGTACGGGGGTGTTCATTTGCTTTTTCTTGTCACATGATGCTCGATAATGGCATACCTTAAATATTTTTAGAGTGAGTTGGATTTGTACAAGAGGAAGATTAATAGTGGATACTTTTTCATGATTCCCCCCAAATAAGTGCATTTTCTCACCCAAGCGTTAAAGGTTGAGATTGTTTTATGTGTATGTCAATTTATTTTTATAAATCTGAATGCAGTTCTTAATCATTGCTGCTTTAATAAGTAATTGCTCACATAAAGATAGTTTAACATATGAAAAGTGAAGCTATAGTGAGTGAAAAGTCATCATTTTTGCTCTTACTGTTGTGGAAAGATTTGACAGTTCGTCTCTTATGTCTCAGATTAACGATACAAGTGAACCACAGGCTTGTACAGAACTTATCTGCAGGTGGTTTTGAGACTTCTGGTGCTGCCCTGAAGCCAGAGGATTTGGCATTAGTACCTTGCTCAGCTTTGTGACCTTGGGCTAATTTGCCAGTTTCTGCTTTTCTTGTCATCCGCAAAGTGGGCATAATAAGATGTGCGTCACAGGAATGTTGAGACTTCTGCTTGTTTTTTTTAATAAGAACCATGGAAGTGTTTCCTGAAATGAAAGGCCTTCCTTATAAAATGGGGTTGTTCTTTTATATTAGGATTACATAGTATGGATGAAATTTACCAAGGCCATGCAATAAACATAATGTGTATCCCTAGCTACTGCTATTTTTATTTTTTTATTGGCACCATTTTGGCAAACAGATGGACCCAATTCTTAACTGTACATTTTTTCTAGTGATTGTTTGTGACGCATCTAAGTTTGAATCTACTATTTCTTTAACAAGCTGAATAATATTAACAAAACATAGTAGTGGGGAGGGAGGGAGCCTATCTTTAAAATCATATCAAAACTTGTGTTCTTAATCAGAAATATTTTGGTATCGGCACGTATTACTTTCACGCATGCTAACAGAAGGAAAATATATTGTTTAATGATGACTCCTGTCCATTTTGTTGCTGGCGAAATATATTCAGAGCCAGTGGTACTATTGCTATTAATTTCTGTCTCGTACAAAACAGTCTTCAATTTGTATCCAGAAGATACTTGCTGTTGCTGGGAGCAGAATAATTTTCTTGAGGTATTTTTCTCTCCTGGATTTTCTATATTTTTAAAACATTTTAAATAGTTCATAAAATAGTATTTTATTATAAACTTGATAGCTCCCTTTGATTTTCCTCACCCTGTTCCAACCAGAATACAGACTTAAAATACAGTCACATTTTGCATTTTCTCGTCTTGTACCAGGTAGTCATTTGTATTGATTTGGGTGTGGTAACTCTGTCTACCATTTTCTTCCACAATTTAAAAAAATAAGAATTTGAGGAAAATACTATTCCCTCAATATTTTCATTTATAGTTGGGAGGAAATATTTCCTATAGTAGCAAATATGAAGCTTAAGTTTCTGCAAGGAAGACAGAATAGAGGATTGTGGCTTGCTCTACTCCATCCCCACAACTAGGTTTTTTAATATTTATGTTTAAATTAAACGTTTTACTGCGCCTTTACAAAAGTACATTTTTAGAAGATTTTTGTATTTCAGAATTGCTTGAAGAAGAGAAACGATGCAATGTAGCTTTCTCGGTAGCCATTTTGCTGCATCACCATCTTGCAAAATCCTGAATTATATTTACTTGTCGTTCCGGGGCATAATGCCCAAGACCAAATTGTGGACTCGGTTATTTGTCTTTTCTCTGTAATAGACTGAACATAAAAAACAATTCAATAGTCATAAATATGCATAAATATAAATTAAATAATCTATGAAATTCTAAGTTATAGCCAGAATTAAAGTTATTTTGGGGTATTTTTGTTACCAAATTCTGCTTTCTCGTAATGTAAGATTTTCATTCATCATTTATCTATCTGTATTTATAATCTTACTTTCTTCTTCAATACTCTATGTTCATTTGCTGGAGAGATTAGCAAATTATTCTCCAGATGTAAATATTCTCATTGAAATTATATATTTGTATCACATTAGAATATCCAGCTTAATATTGATTAGTGTACAGTCATGAAGCCAAGATGGTGGGTAGCTCCGGAGTTGTTAGCACTCTGAATGAGCAATAATCTAGCAGGAAAGCAAGATTTTATAGAATACATTCCTTAATTTAGAATACACATAGGAAAAAATACTGTTTTTTTTAAAAAAGGAAAACATTGGTAAGGAATAGAAAGTCACATTGACCCAAACATGGAGATAGGGTCAATTTGTATATCTGTCACTGTTCAATGTTATGTATATCCTGCCTTAGTCTGTGACTGCTTTTGTCATATATGGTGGTGTGTATTAACTTGAATTTTGGGTTGAATTCCCATATTCTCCAAAGAAATAGGCAGGTTCCTTACTTTGGGAGACTTTATTTTCCATTCTGTTAACTGCTATAAACTATTCTTCATGGCCTTTAGAAATCAAAGAGCCCAGATTTCTTCCTTCTGTCATTTGTTTATGGTTATTGATTGCAAACTTTTCTTGATACTCCTCAGGTATATGTTAAAAATTGATCTTGCAGTGCATTTATAGATAAACATCTCTAATCTGAATATTTTTTTTTTTAGAAAAGTGTCAGACGACATTAGTCTTTTACATTTGAATTAAGAAACAAGCATATAAATTATAATCTTTGCTTCTGCCTCAGATAGGCATTAAATTAATATAATATTAAATTGAAATATTACTTAAATTATTTGGGCTTTTCTTATTTAGTCATGATATTGGATTACTGCTAGATTTTAATAAAAAATGAATTAAACTTCACTCTGGTTCTAAGAGATAAAAATAATGTATATACTTTACAGATGCTCAAATGTCCATTCATTTGTTCTAAAAGGATTTATCCATTATATATATATCAGGGGTGTTAAACTCGTGGCGTCACATGATGTATCATGACTTTCCCCCCTTTTGTTAAACCAAGGATGGGCGTGGCCATTGCATGATGCATCTGGCTCATTGGGCCGCGAGTTTGACACTCCTGATATATATGGTTTTGACTCCAGTCCAGATGTCCATAAACTATGTTTTCAACTACATGACATGGACTTTCATCCATAAGTTATCCTTGAAGTAAAATTCGTGTTCTAAAACAGAAATCTCGTTATTATTTTATTTGGCAAAGGATAACTTTATAAAATGCTGTTGATATTGGGGATAAGTTGATTGCAAAATACTCATTATTGGGGGAGCTGAAACAAAAACCCATATAGCTCAATTATTTATATATAAATCAGACCAGTATATTTTGGCTGAGATCCAAAGACTTAGTTCTTTATGCTTAAGTTAGTGAGCATAAAGTGATTTATCCCCATGGTATTCTTTCATAGCTTTCAAAAATCAGTTTATTGCAATTTGAAATTGTTGTGCCTATGCCTAAACAAAATTACATAGGATGCTGCATTATCTATGTGTATATGCAACACAAATTTTTTTTACATAGGATTGTGAACAGACCTATATTAAGATCAAGCAGTAAACACAAAATTTCATTTTCCCCCCTCCAGGAATGCATTGCCATTTTCATGAGACATGGATTCTCTGCTGACTTTGCTCATAGATGAATATGTTCCCATGAGCCTTACTAGAGCTCAAAGGACTGAAAGGTCTATAAATAAGGTGGATGACTGTTTATTACTGTATTTTTATAATCTGTGAAAATTACAACTTCTTAAATTTTGAGGCAAAATTATTCTTGAACTGAATTTAACTTTATAAATCAAACATAAACTATAAATTTAATATACCAAATTTGATTACTTTATGAGCAAACCAATTATACAAAAAAGTGTTCTAAAGTAATTTAGTATGTTGTAAAGATTGTTAAAATCAGTTTGGTTAACTTTTTAAAATAAAAATAAAACTTTTTGCATCTTCCTTTCAATTTTTTTGGAAACGCTTGCAGGTCTACTCAAGAATTAGCATCTTCAGTGGTCTAAAACTTGGCAGGACAAGTTGATGATCCACAGGATTTCCTAGATTTTCTCCTTCCCACTGTTGCTCTGTCCAAGCATTCAAAGACCAAAAGAGCAAGGAAAAGAAGTAGCAGCTTTCATTTGATGTGAACTAAACAAAGAGGCAGTTGAATGGACAGTCGTAATTGTGGTTGCCAGTGTTAATTTTAATTCTGCATTAGCTCTAACTGTGATTAGTAGTAAGGCTTATATTTCACCAAATTTTGAATTACTATTTAAAGCAATTTATAAGAGTTATAAAAGATACTCAATAATTATAATTATTTAAACTTTTATAAATAAATCTTTCAAGATGTAAACTATTCTGTACTTAAACAGTGTTGTATAACATTCTGTAGTCTGAGACAATATATTTAGGAATTGAAATGTGAGAATTCTCACTAAAAGGAGAATTCTCACTCCTTTTCTCACAAATGATGACTACACTCAAATCATAGTCAGGTATTTTGGGGAGGTATGAGGAGAGATCTTTCAAATTTTCAAACCAATATAGTTTTGCATACCTGAGTAGACTCAGTAAATATGCTAAAATTATTGTTTTGTTCTGTGTACCCCAATTTCACTAGTACTTTGAAAGGTATTATACCATTAAGTTCATATTAGGCAAAACTCCTATTCCTGGAATATTTTACCACATATCAGTCATAGCTTATACCAGAGCAATTATTAATGAACATTAGTTTTGAAGCTTAACAGTTTTGTAGTTTTTTCCCTCCAAAAACTACAGGTAGTTCTTGACTTACTATCACAATTGGGACTGGAATTTCCATCATAAATCATTATGGCTATAAGTTGAGTTAGGCCTTATTTACAACAATCTTTAAGAAGGTTGTTAGGCAAATTACCCAGCTGTTACACTAGCTTCCTCTGTGGACTCGTTTGCTGTCTTTTTTTTTTTGCCGGAAATTGTAAAGAAAATGGTTACAAATCAGAATCATAAGATCACAGGATGCTGCAACCAGTCATAGATCAATAGCAATGGCACTTAGACTTATATACCGCTTCATAGTGCTTTACAGCCCTCTCTAAGCAGTTTACTGAGTCAGCATATTGCCCCCAATAAGCTGGATCCTCATTTTACCAACCTTGGAAAGATGGAAGGCTGAGTTAATCTTGAGCCCCTGAGGATTGAATTCTTGGCAATAAGTGGAATTAGCCTGCAATACTGCATTCTAACCACTGCACCACCATGGCTGTAAATCAATTGCAATTCAGTTGCTGCCAAACATCTGAATTGCAATCACAAGATTGTGGTGATGATGGTCATAAATGTGACTTTTTGGTCATAAGTCACTTTTTCCAAGACTGTTGTAACTTTGAACTGTCTTTAAAGGTCATAAATTGAGAATTACCTGTACCATTTCCTACTGTGGTTCTTACAAGCAAAGAAAATATTACAAAATGCATCATGACTTTTCCCAAAAAAGAATGTCTTGTGCACTACAGCAGTTTTCTACCAATACTGCCCAAATTTGATAGCTATCCTCCAGGATGTAGCAGATAGTGCTGACTAACTTGGGATCTCTTAAGGAAAGATCAATGGGTAAAGTGACAATACAAAACATCCATCTTGCAACATTCACCCTTGCAATAGTTAAAATTAGCTAGGGTAGTTGAGAACGTTTGTAAATCCCATTCCTATTTTGGTGCCATATTTCAAAGAACCTTGGCCCTTTGGGGGGAAAAGAGATTTTTAAAAGCTTTCAAGATTTTTAAAAGCTTTACAAATAAAAGTATCAATTAATTTGAAATTTGGTTCTAATTTGCGGATTGTAAAAAATATTTTAAATGTTGTTCCTTTGGTTCCAGATTCCAAGTAACTTCCTTTTTCCTTCCTTTTTTTCAGCAATATCTTGAATCAGGTGCCGAAAACAGGCTATGGAGTCTGAAGACAATTTCTGATAGCTGCCATCACATCACTTCTGCTGTAAAATAAGATTTGCTAGTCTTTAATGGCATCAAAAACAGATGTGGTAAGGTACATGAATATGCAAAAGTTTATCTTTTTAAAATGATTATATCATGCTGTTTAAGAACAGGTTTCCAATTCTTACTGATTAAGTTTTATATCTGAAAAAGTTAAAATAAAATGAACCATCATAATCTATTGAGACTATGTTAATTTGTTTATATCTGTTAGCCTACTTATCTGCTGATGCCTCATATTCTTTCTTCAAACCACATTGTTGGAATACCCTTGACAAGATTTATTATTCAAGAAAAACTGCTTTTAAAATCTTGTAAATCTTCAAATTGAAAACAAAATGTAAAGTCATTCAGACCTTTCAGTCTGTCTCCATGGCCTTAGAAGTTTCTAGTTTAGAGCTGTACAACTTTTTTTCATACTGAAGCTGTGTGCCTTTGAGTAACCACTCAGGAGCCATGTTCTAAAAAGTGGATAGAGTTGAAATAAAAACAATTCAAAGACAATGAAATCAGTACAATTTCATTTAAATGTAACTTTAATTAATTAATTATTTTCATATGATTAAGGCCAGTTATTTAATGATTTTTCTCTTGGTGACTGAGAGTATGATAACAATTTAAGAAGGATTTGAATGTTGCCTTCAAATTTCTTTAGAAACATCTGTATACCTGGGGCCATAATGCACTTTTACTATAAAACCTTTATTCCTATGATGCCCAAGGGTACCATTGTGTGCAACAAGTATTATGTCTATGCTATCTATGAAGCAACTTTAAAAAAAAAAACTTTCAGATAGCTGTGCCATTTTTAAGGTCCTGTGTGGCTATTTCATAAACTGCTTCCTGGTCTTGTTAATTTCCACTATTTAATACTAGTGCCAGTGTTATGAATTAGGCAAGTGAATTTTAATCGTAAGTCAAAGAAAATCCTTACAATGATTATTACAAAGTAATTGATTTAAAGTAACCCTTCCAGATTCCATCCATACTTTCCTCCAATAATATTTTGCCACTTGTTTTTAAAGTAGAACTCTTCCATTGAACTAAATATGCATGAGCCTCAATGTCAACATCCAATATATACTTCTTAGCTTTTTGGTAAAAATCAAGTGGAGTATCTATGCCCTTAGGTTCTCAGTTCTCAGTTTACTATTGCCTTTACTTTACTATTCTACTTTATTTTATTATTTTATTATTTTATTTATTATTTATTTTATTTATTTATTATTTATTTAATATTTTATTTATTATTCTACTTTATTCTTTACTTTTACTATTCTACTTTAGAATATGAATGCTTCTAGACCATAGAAGCTTTGGGTTTCATATATGAAAACGGCACATGCCATTTCTCACTAGTGTATCCTATCTTTATCATAAGCTTTAAAAAAAGAAATGGGATGCATTTTAAAACAAACAGGCATGTGATAAAACTAAATAGAAGCTAAATTGGCTTTGAAAGAACGCAGTTTGAAACAGATAACTATTTGATGTACAGAAAATGGTTGCTAAGTGTAACTTCCATGGCGTTATGAATATCTCCATGGAAGAGGAGGATGAGGGGGCAGAAGCAGAGGACTCCTCAACAGAACAAAATGATTAGGAACACAGAAAAGAGCTGTGCCAAGTTTCCACGGTTCAATTTAACTGTTTATTTTACCCCTTTTTGTTTGTGAGAATAATTCTGTTGGAGAACAGTAAAAATGAACTTTTCTAGACAACCAAGAATTCTGTATTATAGGCCTTGTAACACAGTCCTATTCTGAAATAAATTCCATTGTGTTTAATGGATTTTATGTGGGAACGTGTATTGAACTGCCTTAATTCTTACAACATATAATAAATTAGGTGTATATTATTGAAGCTGTGCTGCTGTTATGCTGTATAAGGTAAGGCATTGGCTGAAGGGCCAAATAAGAAGAATAAGGAGCATGCAAAACAGCCCCAGTGATTGGGATACAGGATGAAACTTATAGATTGCTTCAGAATGCTATAAATACCAAATCTCTGGAGTTACTCCTTCAATTGTGCTGTTAGTCTGTTACATAGACAAACTTCAGGCATGGTTCAGCAACATTTTCTCTAGATTACTTTTATATAATTTACTGCTATAATCTAGATGAAGAAATACTTCTTGAATTTAAGACTTTGATTTTATTATGGAGCCTTTGTTTATTATGGAGACTCTCACACAGATGGTGCCAGCAATATCATGAACAATATCAAGGCATAGACGTCTCAGAAGAATTAAACTCCTCCCATCTTTGAAAGGACAAGAGCAAGAAAGGACCTAACTCTTCTATATGATCTTAAATATAAAGTTCATATATGAAACCAAAAATACTTGTTGGGATTCTTGTGTGATCATACTAAAATTCGGTTTAATGAATCTTATTAATCTGAATTTAGAAAGACTCTCCTGAAATATTATTGTTTATTATTGGTAGAAGGCTGATAGCAGTAAAGGAGAAAGATATTCTACATAATTTTGTTGGATGATTTTTTTAAGTGAGTCTAGCTGCCCCCCCCCCAAAAAAAAAAGATTTCAAATATAACTAGCATATTGTTTAAATACCAAGTTTGGTATTATTTTATTTTTATTTAATCAATTTATTTTACCATATTTTTAGTGTTACAATAGTCAAAAATCCAAATTTTCTTCTTTGTATTGCTTCAGTGTTTGTGAAACACTTTACTAAAAATAGACCAGAGATTAGAAAGCAGGTCCTTATATATATATAAATATGGTTTTTTTATGTTTTAAATTCACTTTGCATCAGTAATAGACTCAACAGTATATAAATTAGGTTGCTCTCTTCAAGAAGTAATCAAATATACAAGTAGTCCTTGGTTTAACAACAGCAGTTGGGACTAGAATTGCCATCACTAACAACATATTGTAGTTGTAAAGCTTGATGTCATGTGACTACACCACATAGAAATGGCAGTTTCAGCAAGCACGGTTGCTGTTATTAAATAATGATATCCCATGGTTGCCACTTCCTGCTGGTTTTCCCATTGACTTTGTTTGTCAAAAGCCAGCAAAGAAAATCACAAATGGTGGCCATGAGAGGCAGGTTGCTGCAATATCATAATCGCAAGCCAAGTGTAGGGCACAGAGATAGTGATCACATGTCTACATGGACTTTGCAGTAGCTAGAACTCTTTTAAGTTTCTATCATAGTGCCACTCATTCAGCACCTCACAAGTTTGAACAGTTGCTGAAAATGTAGTATTTAACAAAGAACCACCTGTAAAATAGAGAGGTTCTTTGTTCAATTACTTGTTGTGTGTCAGTCTTTCAAGATAAACCAGACTATGAAACCTATGTCATGTAGTTCAATACTACTTTATTGTAAAACTATAGTAAGAGAATCTTGAAAGTATGAATGCACTTCTCCCCATCCTCTCTCATTTTGGTGAAAACTGGGGGAGGCATCTGAGATGTTTACTAAGAACTATGTTCTTGCTCTAGACTCAGGCCTCTTTTACTTGACAGTTGTCTTGATAGCAGTAGCTCTTCTTCCTGTCCTTCAAGACAATTTCTTCTGTTCGCTGCATCATTCATTTTCTTTGCTTGGTGGGCTACAATGTGTACTGTGGCTTCATTTCATAAAGGTTCAAATGAATGTATCACATAAACTTAGTTCGATACAGCTTCCATTCCAATATACATATTAGAAGCATAACATTGATTTTCAACTCAAACAAGTTACAGATCACCTTTTATATTGTTAATATCCTATATTAATTTCAAAGCAAATTACAAATTGTTTCCCTGATACAGTAGAAAATACCTAGTACAGTCAACATTGGTTATACTTAAAATAAATGTTACATTTTCTTATCCCAATCTTAATTTGAAGCAAATTTGGGCAGCCTCTTCTTCTGATCTGGCAGGAAAAAAAAAATTTCAGGCAAAGGTAATCAGAAGTTTGATAGAATGTGCTTGAATCTAAGTTATTTATGCAATATATGGGTATTTGAATTTTTTATTTTATTTATTAAATTTATATGATATCCAAAGTGATTTGGAACAGCTAGCAATATTATTTTATTAGTAATTATTCAATCAGATGTCTGTTCTTATTTTGCAAGGAACTGCAAATAATTCTTTACTGTGAATAATTATTGAGTCAAAGATTACATTCAGTAATTGTTTGGGTCTACTGCACTCTTGATTCTGCATAGATTGTCTTTGGTGGACACTTACTTGTTTTCTGGGACCTTAGTAAGATACATATTTGGGGCTGTCTTTTCTTCCCATATATAAATTAACCAAGGGCCTGTTCGCTCGCACAGAGGAGGGCTCCTCAGGGTGCTGTTGACCAGACATTGTCGGCTAGCGACACCCAGGGGGAGAGCCTTCTCTGTGGCTGCACCCACTCTCTGGAACAAAT
>JANHZT010010253.1:102866-114349 GCA_032468215.1 Stegonotus admiraltiensis
CTTCTTGTCCTGCCCTCAGGTGCTTTGGAGAATAGCTTGACTCCCTCTTCTTTGTGGCAACCCTTGAGATATTGGAACACTGCTACCATGTTTCCCCTAGTCCTTCTTTTCATAAGACTAGACATACCCAGTTCCTGCAACCGTTCTTCATACAAATGACTCAAAGCAGGAAACATGTCCAACATACCTTCCTCTTCCTGTTTTCCCCATAACAATAACCCTGTGAGGTGGGTTGAGCTAAGAGAGATAGACTGGCTCAAAGTCACCCTGCTGGCTTTCATGGCCAAGGCAAGACTTGAACTTATGATTTCCTGCTTTCTAGCCTGGTGCCTTAACAACTAGACCAAGCTAAAATATTCAGGAATTTGTCCCAGGAGTTAGTTACCAGGAGTCAACAGTGACTCTTAAGGCACCAAAAAAAGCAGTAGCCTACAACATAGGTAAGTTGGGAGCATAGCAATGTGACTAACTCTTAGTAGGCATAGATAGCATTAACTGCTCTAGGAGCAGAATGTTAATTTGGAGAACTATGGAATATTTCAGACCTGACTGACCAGGCCATCCTGAGCCAGTATGGAATGGCTAGGACAGAATGTCCAGAGGAGATACACAACATTCTGGAAGGGCAGGTTTTGCAGCTCCCTGTTAGTCATGCAGTAGCATGAAGGATTGGGAGACAAAAAATGAGGTTCCACAAGGTTCATGCATTTAAGTCGGTATTTTCACCCATTCTTCTTCCTATTGGAAAGTGTCAGGAAAGTGTTCTGGAAGAAGGGCGAAACTATATTTTTTAGTACTTAATTTTTTCATTTTTCGGAATTGTTAAACAGCCTCAGCTAACTACTTTTTTTATAGTTAGTGTATGCATTACTTCCCTTTGGTAATAGAGCCATGAAAAGGCCATAAATTTGCAATATAAATCATCATATAGACTAATCTTTTCTAAACTGATGTCTTCCAACTAGTTGGATCTAAACCTTGTATTGTCCCTGCTGACTGGAAATACTGGGAATTGTAGTCCTAAAATACCTGGAGGACTCTAGATTGCCTTAGAGATTCATTTTAAGCTTAAATTAAAATGAACAAGAATTAGGATTAATCCCATATAACCATGATGATGAACCTATGACACGTGTGCCAGAGGTGGCATGCAGAGCCCTCCCTGGGCATCTGTGCCACCGCCACCTGCTCTTCTGGTTTCCAATGTGCACATGTGCGCTGGCCAGCTGGTCTTCCCAAGTGCCGGAGCGCTGGAAAATGGCCCAAAATAACAGCCAAAAAACAGGTTTCTTAGTTAAAACGATCCCTTGCTGGAAGTCTGCTGTTACTAACTCCTAAATAAACCTTTGTAATATGAACTCAGCTTTTATTCCCTTAAGATTAGCTGTTTTATTCTAGGCTGCTACCAGAAGACAGGCCTAGTTTTTTCCAGACCCTTCAAGTCAGCTTGCAGTTAACATTTCTGTGACATTTCCTCAGCCTAGCATTCTCAGGTTGTAGACGAAGGTGCTGGGTTGATATGTGGCTGTAATTTGTAATTAGTATCAAGAATCTGAAAGTCTGTGGAGATTCTCAGTCATCCAAGTCATAGTTGTCCCAAAGGTGCTTTTTTCAGGAGGAAACTGGACTTCCTTGTTTTTTCTTTTGAAGATGTTTCGTTTCGCTTCTCCGATGAAAAGTGAAACGTCTTCAAAAGAAAAAATAAGGAAGTCCAGTTGCCTCCCGAAAAAGCACCTTTGAAAGTATCAAGAATGTTTCATTTCTACCAATTAAAAAAAAATCCTCTTTTCATGATCATTAGAATATTGGCAAAAAAGCAGAGAACAGATAATAAATGCTGGGTTGACTCTTTCCTTTTTTTTTGCAAATAAAATAATGGTGTAATCATTTTGTCTCTTTCAAGGAATTTGAACTGGATGTTGTGGCTGTTGTGAATGATACTGTTGGAACTATGATGACTTGTGCCTATGAAGATCCAAATTGTGAAATAGGACTCATTGTGGGTATGTCTGAGACTTGCTTTAAATGTTGCTGAGGAACTTAATGGTATTTATATAACAGATCCTGTTTTCAACCATGCCAAAAACTTCCTTTTCATTTTAATAATTCTACTTTATATTCTAACTGACTTGACATTTACATTTGTCAAATCAGAAGCTTTTCTAGAAACAGTTGTATTTCCAGTCCTTAGTATCAATTACCCTGGGGAGTGGGATTTTTCCCCCATATGTGATTTCAGAAGGTAGATAAGAGTAGATCTTGACAAGAACGACATTCTATGGGAGAAGCTTTTTGACAACTATTATTTAGGGAATAAACAAAAATCTAGAATTCAGTTTGAGTGGAAGGTATTTTTATCTCCATCTCTGGGTTTGTATCATGACCACAAGGTACGTGTTTTTGTCTCTGGGGCCTCTGCCCCCTTTGGGATGTCCATGACATTTTTGACAGCCTTCAAGTTAAGAAAATCACCTGCTCTTGGACGATAAGAAAAAACCTCCTTCTCTGGTTGTGTGCCTTTTTATTTCCTAATTCCAGGAACTGGGAGCAATGCCTGCTACATGGAGGAAAGCAGAAATATTGAAATGGTGGAAGGAGACCAAGGCAGGATGTGTGTAAACATGGAATGGGGTGCCTTTGGGGACAATGGGTGCCTAGATGACATCAGGACAATCTATGACAAAGCTGTGGATGAGTTTTCGTTAAATAGCGGCAAACAAAGGTAGGTCCTGATGAGAAATGAAAAGTCGTGTGGCTTTCTTTTGCAGCAGAGGTGGTTATCCCCAGTTGCGTGGAGTACTGTTGGAGAACAGAAGGGTGTACAAGTCAGCCAGAGACTGAGCGCTTACAGTCAGAATGCAGACGTGTGGGCCAGTACAACTACTGTGGTTTCTTTTACAAGATCCTGATGATAACATCAAGAACATCACCCAAAAATCTAATGTGAAGTCAGAAATATTTTTATCTGCTACCATGAAAGATGGGTAATAACCATACTGTTGTGACCTAGGCTCACTTAGTCATTACAAGACACAATTAGTCCCAAACAATCCTATTTTATTATAACAGTTGAGAATTATTTCATTCCCAGCTTTCTCCAAATTCATTGCAAATCAAGTCTTTTAGAAGAAGTCCTTTGGGCTTATCACAAACCTTTATCTTCTTTGGCACCCTGCCAAAGGCCTTTCTTGGCAAAGCCTCATGAAGTTCAGGAACAAGAGACGCCTGCTGGAAACAGATTTAGCAACGTTGCTTTCCTACAAAGAGCCCAAGAGCCTTTGCTGCTCTTTTAAGCCTTATGGGAGGGGCCAATCATCTCCTGGCCTTACTCCCGAATCATCCTTTTTGCTTTAGCTGCTCTTGCCTCCTGGCAGCTCTGCGCATGCTCCTCCTGTTCCTCTGCCTCTCTGCTGTCCGACTCTGGAGGCTCCGGAGCCCGTGCATCACTCGCAGATGGTCCTGGCCCCACCTCTCCCTCCAACGCAGAGCCCTTGTCTGGGCCTTCCCCAGACTCCTCACTGTCCGATTCCACTGCCAGCTCTGCAGGCTGCTGGTGGACCAAAACACATACTTAAATTGAAATGGGCTAGGACTTTCCAAAGTCAGCAATGGAGTCTCTGAGCATGCTCAGGAAACTTTATGGTGGAATGAGAAATAACAGCTGTTGATTTGGGAAATAACAGGTTTTGATTCCTGATCAACCTGGAAGAATAGAAACAACAAATTGCTATCATTGCCCCCCACCCCCCCTTTTTTTTTCAGGAGAAGAGCATGCTTTTTTTCTTTCCTTCCTTCCTTTGGCCAGTACTCTGCCAATTCATTGGTCATTTAGTGAGCGTTTGTAGTTATGGTGTGTTGAAAATGTAACTTTGCAACTACTGTATTTTCTGGACACACTTTTTTTTGTCTCCCAAAAGGGGGTGAAAATGTCTGTGCAACTTATAGATCAAATATTGCCAAAGCCTTGCCCACCCACTGGCCATTTTTTGGCCTCCGCATGCCCTGTTTGTGAGGCTTTTTTTGGCCTGTTTTTGAGGCTTTTTTCGGCCTGTTTTTGAGGCTTTTTTCAGCCCATTTTTTTGGGGGGAAAAACAGGCTGGAAAAAGGCTGGAAAAGGGCCGAAAATGGGGCACGCAGAGGCCAAGAACCTTTTGTTGTTTTCCTCTTCTAAATTTAGGTGCGTCTTATAGTCTGAAAAATACAGTAATCCTTGGACCTAGGACATTGACAGGTCTGTAAAGCAAAGGAAAGCTGCAGTAATATTGTTAAGTATGGTCGTGGTTTCCCTTACAGAGCACTTCATTTAATGATCAAGTTGCTGGTTCCTCTTGTGGTTGCTAAATGAGAACTATCCATTTAGGAAAAATCAGAGAAAATTGGAAATCTGCAGAGTGGAAGGATTATCATGTTCATTAACAGATGTAAAAGGCACAAGGGTTAGGATGGCTTCTCAAGTCACATGGATTTCTGAATCAGGGCTTACAACAGATTGTTTAGTGACCTTCAAAGTTGCAACAGCACTGAAAAAAGTGATTTGGGACCATTTTTCACACTTAACGACTGTTGGAGTATCCCTATGGTCATATGATCAAAATTCAGATGCTTGGCAACTGGCTCATATTTGTGACAGTTTCAGTGTCTTGGGGTCATGTGATCCCATTATGAGACCACCTGAGAGGCAAAGACAATAGGGAAGTCAGATTCACTTAACAACCACATTACTAACTTAACCACTGCACTGATTCACTTAACAACTATGGCAAGAAAGGTTGTAAAATGGTGCAAAACTCACTTAACAAATGTTTTACTGAGCAGCATAAATTTTGGGCTCAATTGTGGTCGTAACTTGGAGGACTGCCAGTAGTTTACTGATTGCATTGGTTTTACATTTTTTGCTTTGTGTAAATGAAGCAGTGTAAAAATTCTCCCCAGTATGCTTGTGAAAATTGCGGTAGATTTAAAAATAAAATTCTTACGAGAAAGGAGAATGAAACTTGCGTGTCCCCTTTTCAAGAAATCTCCTTGGTCTTTCTAAGGGCAGACAGTTGCCATTCAGTTCTGAGCTGAATGATCCATTTTTTTTAAGTCATCCAAAGTTTATAAGTTTTTCCCTAAAGAAATCTTGTTCTCTATAAAAACACTTATTGTACTTTTTGGAATATAAAACGCACCCCCCCTCCCCCAAAAGAGGGTGGAAATGTTGGTGCATCTTATACATTGATATACTCCAGTGCGTCTTATAGTCCAACAAATACGGCAATTTCTGTCATTCTTGCTAACAGTGTTTCTGAACTGGTATTTTTGTCTACGATTGTAGGTATGAGAAGATGATCAGCGGAATGTATTTAGGGGAAATTGTCCGTAACATTTTGATTGACTTCACAAAAAGAGGATTCCTCTTCAGAGGTCAAATTTCAGAAACACTGAAAACTAGGGGCATTTTTGAAACCAAGTTTCTTTCACAAATTGAAAGGTAAGTGTGCACAATATATCTGGAATGGAGCTTGCTATTATCTCAATATATTAGCAGTTATTTAGGTATCTCATTTAACATTTTCTTCCCAAACTCACATCAATACTTTGTCCTCACCATCTAGCTTAGGGGTGGGGGAACAGTGGCCCTTTATGACTTCAACTCCATGCTGGCTCAGGAATTTTGGGAGTTGAAGTCCACAAGTCACAGGGGGCTGTGCTTCCCCACTTCTGATCTAGCTGATTTTTTGACTGATTTTTGCAAAAGCTGTAAAACCGGTATCAGTGCTACTTAGTACTTAGTACTAGTACTTAGTACTTAGTACTTAGAAAGAAATCACAGGAAGATCCTAAATGTGTGAAATCAAGAAACAGGTAAGAGGCAAGACATATCCATGTAATCATCTGGGGTTAATCGGATTTGAAGGAAACCGTCCACTTTCTTTCTTGGAGTGTCTTTCTATGATATGTAACAGGTTTCTGTAACACCAGTGTTCTGGTATCAGAACGAACATATTTCGCTTCAGCAGAAGCTCAGAAAGAAAACTGTTTGGTAGCAGTATGGGGTTGTTTTCTTTTTTTGGACAGGTTCCTTCGAGTCAGTATTGACTCCTGGTGACTTTCTGGATTAGTCCCTACAGTTTTCTTGGCAAGGATTTTTGGAAACTGGTGGCATTGCCTCCTTCCTAAGGCTGAGAGAGTGTGTGTCAGGGTTCAAAGTAACAACCCCAATGAAAGAAAACTCCGAGGCTTGAGTTTCCTCAAAGTTCCATTTTATTAGAGATATCATATTGGCACATCTGGGAAAACCCGAATCTGAAAAGTTCCCAGTTTTCCCCACCCAAAGAAAAGTTCACATCCCTGCCCAATACCCACAAGTATCATATGGTCCAATCAAACATCGTTCCAACTGGAGATGCCTCCCACCTCCGGCCTTCCAGGTGCAGGGCAGAGTGGCCTTGACTCTTGGAGAAAGGAATTTTATTTTGACTACATATCTCCCCAGCTCCATACAATCCCCACTCCCAGTTTCCCACAGCATTAAATGTGGCAGGCCTGAACAGCCAATGCCCAAGATGGTTTCCAGGCCTGACAGTGTGATTGTCTCAAGGTGACTTACCTGGCTTTGAATCTAAGGCAGGATTAGAACTCTGAGTCTCCTGGTTTCTAGCCTGGTGTCTTAATCAACACACCAACCACTCTCAAGCATAATGTACGAACATATTAATATAGAAACTGAGGAATAATGCTGACCATCTGCAGAGCATCTGATTCTTCAATGATTCTCTCTTGGACAGTGGGCAGTTCTCACCTGTTTTCTGTGACAAGGTCTTTTAGAAATCAGGCGAGAGCTACTAATGAAGGGGTGCACTTAAAGGACGTTGATGTATGGTGGGAGACTATAATTTTACCTTGCCTAAGGTGTTTATTGAAAAAAAAATCTTTATTTTGAAACATTATAAGAACATTAGATGAGAACTAAAGTTGAAAGAAGTGGGCTTGGGTTCAGAATTCATCATACTTGCAATATTCCCACTGAAATCAGGGATATACTTCAGTTCATCTAAGACTCGTCAAATCTCGTGTTCCAGAAATAAAATGTTCTGGAGAACTCGGGAACAATTCCATTCCATCTTTGGACCAAGCTAGTTAGATTGTTTTGCAGGTGGTCACGGTCCCATTATGGTCATCCAGATGTTCATGAGAGTGGATCATTTTCTAAAGGGTTCTGACTCAAAAACATTTACACCACACTAATGATAACATTCTCATAGCCTACTACTGAGGCTATTGCTAAGAGCAGAGGTGGCGCAGTGGTTAGAGTGCAGTACTACGGGCTACTGCAGCTGACTGCTAGCTGCAGTTCAGTAGTTCAAATCTCACCGGCTCAAGGTTGACTCAGCCTTCCATCTTCCAAGGTGGGTAAAACGAGGACCCAGATTGTTGGGGGCAAGAGGCTGACTCTGTAAACCGCTTAGAGAGGGCTCTAAGAAGCACTATGAAGCGGTATATAAGTGCCATTGCTATTTGATTGGAGCCAGATGTCAAATAAAAACATCTTGCTTATGTGAAATTGCATAAATTCTGATTTATGTTTTGGCTAAATTGGCTTTAGCTGTTAGCCCTGCGAGGTAGTCTGGACCAGAAGCACAACTCGGAGCACAAGCTCTGTTTGGTTTTTTGCAAAACTGAAAATATTTTGCTTCTCTTTTCCTTTAGAAAACCAGGGAGGGGCCTTTCTAAAACATACCCTGCACTCTCCCTCCTTCCGTTGGCAGAGATACCTTTTACACTTTGCTTGTCCAGTCTGCAGTTCTCCCTCCTGTCTCCCAAGGTCATCTCCACATACCATTACATTAGTTGAATATATAGTGTGTAGGGTCTGCAGGTTGCCTGCAAAGCAGAGGTGGGTTTCAGCAGGTTCTGACCAGTTCTGGAGAACTGGTAGTGGAAATTTTGAGTAGTTCGGCGCACCGGTAAATACCACCACTGACTGGCCCTGCCCCCATCTATTCTCTGCCTCCCAAGTCCCAGCTGATCAGGAGGAAATGGGGATTTTGCAGTAACCTTCCCCTGGAGTGGGGAGGGAATGAAGATTTTACAGTATCCTTCCCCTGCCATGCCCATCAAGCCATGCCCACAGAATTGGTAGTAAAAAAATTTGAATCCCACCACTGCTGCAAAGATACGTGAAATCTTTCAAACCTGTGTTGCCTAATAATTGAAAGTGGGCAGAGATCCCCAAGCCAGTTTTGCCCTCAGATGACATGCTTATCTTTGGAAAGTTATCTTAGTACTTGACTCTGCCCCCTTCGTGCCCTTTCTCAACAGCGATAGGTTAGCGTTGCTTCAGGTCCGTACCATCCTCCAGCAGCTTGGCCTGAACAGCACTTGCGATGACAGTATAATTGTGAAGACAGTATGTGGAGCTGTGTCGCGGAGGGCAGCTCAGCTGTGTGGCGCTGGAATGGCTGCTGTTATAGATAAAATAAGGGAGAACAGAGGCTTGGAGCATCTGGATATAACCGTGGGCGTAGATGGCACACTATACAAACTTCATCCACAGTAAGTATTTTGTCTGTTTGTCTGAATGGTTTAAATCTCATTCCCCCTCCCCAGTCCACGTTTGGAAAATGTACTCATTCAGTCTCCAAGTACCTTTATCACCACTACCACCCGCCAGCCTCCACCCTTTGGCCATTTTTGGCCTCCGCGTGTTGCATTTTCGGCTGCTTCCCCACTGCCTGGAACCAGCTGAAAATGTGAAGCATGGAGGCCAAAACTGGAGTGTGCGGAGGCTGAAAACATGATGTGCAGAGGCGACAATCAGCGGCGATGTGCTGTGGCATTCCCCACAGCTTGGAACAGGTCTAAAACAGGGAGTGCAGAGGCCAAAAATGCAACGCGCAGAGGTGGCAATGGGCTCTGGCGATCCCTGCAGCCTGGAACAGCTGATTGGCGGTATTCCGGGAGGCAAATCCACCCGCTAATCAGCTGTTCATGCTAAATCAGGCTGTGATAATGTCCTGAAGCTGACTAGGCTGTTGGCTGTTGGCTGCAAGGACGCTAGCCAGATGACTACCGATGGATTCTGGTAGGCAGAGGCAGATTTTTCTTTTTCTTGTTTCTGTGTGAGTGAAAATAAATGCCTGCCTATTCCATCCACATCCTTGAGTGTACATAGAGCACATACCAATCTGTGCCTCTGGGTTTCCGTGGACAGTTTCTGCCAGGCATTTCTGTATTAACAAGATTGTTAATCTTCAAGATTGTTGGTTGGCAGTTCTAGGAAAAGCAGACTCAACACATCTTGAAAACACCAGGTTGGAGAAGTCTGTTGTATAAAATGTATATGATATTATTCTATGTAATATGCATGACCATCCATTTGCACAAACATCAGGTTTTAGTCCTAATGTAGGAAAAACATTTCCACATTTTGGTTATTCTTCTAAGGTCTCTTCAGTAAGAAGTGTGGTGTAGAAATGTGATCAATAAACAAATAAAATTAAAATTCCCATCTACCTGGGCATCCAACAGTTGATCTGACATCAGTAAGATGGAGGGTGTTGTGTTGCAATAGATGCCTTGTTGTTTTTGTACATGAGTGACATCATCACAAATTGGAAAGAGCAGGGATTTCATGCACCACACCTGCCATTGGGCAGATGTTGACCTTCCTGCCGCTGGCTGCAAGTCAAGTGAAGCCCTCCCATCTCACTCCAGCATATTTAGATGATGCTGCCAATTTCAGTTGGGTAGAAAGAAGGACTTTTCACCCCTTCTCTGCTTTCTGCAGCTTTTCAAAGGTCATGCACCAAACGGTAAAGGACCTGGCGCCCAAATGCGACGTGACATTCCTGCTTTCGGAGGACGGCAGCGGCAAAGGAGCCGCCCTCATCACTGCAGTGGGCTGCCGACTGCGTGACGCTGAGCACAACTGAACTCTGCTTCCTGGGCTGCTTATGGCTTCCAAGCACTTTCTTGACAAGCAGCGGTTCTGTAGCTTGAACTGGCGGGGAAGAGCCCAGAATTCACTGCTTGTGGTGGAAGAGTTGGGGTTTAAGGGGGAAAAAAAAGTAAAATAAAAATAGAATGCTGATTAAGTATGCTGTTGCTGATAATATCTTCCACTTTGGGTCCTTTTGTCTGCATGTCTTTTTCTGCCCTATTTAGTACATTCCCCATCTGTAGATCATGAAAAAAAAAAAAACCATGGATAATTCAAACGAATGTCAGAAACTAATTTATGATTTTGAGGTTCTAAAATTACAGCCAAAAAATTGACGTGAGCGAGAGAGCAGGTGGTGGTAACCATGTCAAGTGTATTCTTTGCAGCTGCTACTATGTCCACATTAAATAAATATACCACCAACAGTGCTGAATATGAGGCAAATGCTTATGCAAAGGGAACTTAGCAATTCTCATCTGAACTTTTCACCCAGTATTGCTTTATTCCCTCATCTTGAAGTTTCCACCGCAGTCTGGTAGCATCTGAATCTTCTGGACTTAGACTTCCCTTAACGACCTGAATGTTTTTCTGTTTGTACTGAACCAAGGGATACACAGATCAATGAATGAGTCAATCAATACCTCTCCCCACTTGTCAACTATCACTGCCATTTCTTTTGGCTTTGATAATCAATGTCAAAATTCCAAGTACCATTTCAAAAGGCAAGTCTTTACTAATAAAATCAAATGCCCTAAGGTGATCCAGATCTCTAGTTTTGAGAAATACTTTTTGCCTTTATATTAGCTTTGCTCTTTTCCAGGTTTCTCCCTCCCCCCCACTTTAATAAAAGAGTTTGGAATTCCCTTGTTAGTTTATGTCCTGCTGAAAGCCATTTCCAATTTACTAAGGTCGTGAATTCTGGGAGAAACCTGAGAGCTTGCATGGGAGAATATAATGTGGTGTTGGGGGGCAGAGACTTGTCGGATCCATATCACAGATGCATAGCCAGAAGAACCAGATCGGTGTAAGGCTACGGTATTCACATCCAACAACCAAAGCTATAGGCATCTGCAGAACAGTAGCCACATCTTTGTTTCATATATTGTATGTTGAGGTAGGACTTTGATTGTGTAGTGCTGGCTATCATTTCCACTTTTTTAAAAACAAAATCCCACTCTTGCCTTTCCTCTAGAGTAGAGCAGTATTTTTCAACCTCAGTAGCTTTAAGTTGTGGGGACTTCAACTCTTGGTTGGCTGAGGAATTCTGGAAGTTGAAGTCCCCACACCTTAAGGTTGAGAAGCATTCCTCTAGACAAGGAGTGTCAAATTCGTGGCCTGTGGGCCAGATGCGTCACGTGCTGGCTCCGCCCCCGCCCGGTTCAGCAAAGGGAAAAAGTCATGTGATGCCACCATGATGACGTGAGTTTGACATCCCTGCTCTAGACTGAAGATACCGGGGACTACAGACCTGACCACCATTTTGATTTTCTCTTACAGCCTAGGGCAGGAGTGGGCAAATGTGGTTCTTTTACAACCTGTGGACTTCAACTCCCAGAAT
>JANHZT010010255.1:3893-19163 GCA_032468215.1 Stegonotus admiraltiensis
TTTGCATTTGCAGAAAAAATGCTTTGAAAAGTTAAAAAAAAAAGTTGGCCATGCCCACCCAGTCACATTACCCCCCCCCAAGCCATGCCCACAGAACCGGTAGTAACAAATTTTACATTTCACCCCTGCTGTGTACCCTCGCCACACTCCGTATCTAGTGTGTTTGCCTCCCACCCTGATCCCCGTCGAATCAGGTTTGTTTTGCCGCCCACCCGAATCCTCATTAGTTGTGATTTGTGTGTTGAGCGGCGGTCGTGGCAGATGTGGCTCAACACATTGCTTATTACTTTCTATTTTAGGTAGCTAACAAAGTTAACAAATTAATATGTAGTCATTTGTTAAGTATCTTTAAATAATAATAGCCCATTTGCTATTATTAGTTCTGAATAAATTGTATGACAGCAAAGTAAATTTAATTTTTTTTCTGATTTCCATGGTGAGATAACTTGCAGTTAAAAAGAAACCTGAAAGAAGATTCATGTTTTATTTTACTGTTCCTCCCTGAATTGTATCATATAGAAGAAAATATGAATGTTCATTGAGGCAAGGTGATAGCCACAAAAAAGCCAGAGGTTAAAAACTGTACAGCTATGCCATTGCATGGGGAAGGGGGTGGACCTCTTTCACTTATGTAGAGAGATATCAGGGTAAGTTGATTATAATTGGCCATACAGAATACAACAAGTAACATAATAAACGCATTTTCTAACTTGTAACGATATTACAATTGAAGTGGCGGAATGTGCTTGACTATTTGTGTTCACCTTGCTCCTGTAATTGCTTGCTTATAATATGACTAAGTGCCTAATAAGGACATCAGCCAGGCCTTAGTATGCTTAGCAATACTAATATACAGTTAGCTTAGTTGACCAGCAAAAATTTCAATGCATTTTGATTTTGTGATTAGCTATTTCAAATGGGTAAGGATAGCATTGTGATTATGTAAGGGATTAGTTGTGAATTATCAAGAAAAGCGTTGCAAATGTTTCCAATCCAGTCATTAGTCAATTACTAATCAATTTTCTTCGAGTGACAAATGTTCATAGACTGGAATTGCCCAGTTTGCCCAGTAATTTTCCCAGTTTGATTACAAATATATTTAAATGGTAATGGTTATTGAATAGTGCTGTTGAAATATAACATTTCTGATAAACTGCCAAATGAGCAAGGACTAATGGGAAAAACTAGCAGGTCAAGAGGCCATTATTTCCATGCTGTACAAAATATTTAAACGTTCAATCACAATCAAAAAGCATAAACTACTGTATGTAATTTTCATTTTACTTAAAAAAAGCGTTGTGTGGTCAGGAAATTTAACATACAGAGAAATAACTTTGAAAAAAAAAGTTGCTGAGTCATGTTACCTAGGTTATGTTGTACTTAAAAATTAGGGAGATTAAGAGAGAGTATATGGCATAATTTATGGTGCACATTTAGGTTTTTATCCTCCCTTAAATATGAGCACATGGCATAGAATTGCAAACAACCTTAAACATTAGCATCAGTTACGACCTCCAAAATTACAGCTACCATCACGTGTGAGTAATGCTGTGCTGCAGCCATGCCAAATATCTCTACTTTTGATTAAACAACAACAACAAATTATGGGGACATTTAGCAACAAATGCAGCCCTGTGCTGGATGCATGTATTCAGATTAAAGCATCACAGACAGTTGGCTATCTATTATCTACTTGAGCATAACACTAAAGGAGGGCACCATGTTATGGATAATTGGTTCCATTGTTGAATGGTAAGAAATGTTATTAAATTAAATTGGCTTCCCTGTAACTAAAATCCAGTTCTGACATTCTGAAATAAGAAAATGGATCGTGATGTTTGAATAATACTATCATATCACCATTAGTTGACTTTGACAAGGATTAACCATATCCATCTCCTTTGATATCTCCTTTAAAATATTTAGTTTATGATGTCTTGATAATTTTTGTGTCTTTCTTTGAACCTGTTTCAAATTATTTGAATCCCTACTTAAAGTGTGGTGTCCAAATTGGATAGAACTCAAGGTGGCATCTGAACAAAAGAGACTAAAAAGATTTTCTCTAGATTGGAAATTTTATGTCTGTCGATATGCATCAAAAATTAAATTCACATTCTTTGCAGCTGTTTATATTCAATTTGCAATCAATTACTCTTCCAAGCTATTTCTAGAAAACAATATTACCAGACCTGCTACTTTATGCCTTTGAATTTTATTTTTGTATTCTAAAGAAGGAAGTTGCACTTGAGACTCTTAAATTACGTTACTGACAGCCAATATAACAATTTATCAAGATCAACCAGAAATTTATTATTGTCTTCTTCAGAATAGTTTACAGATTTATTCAGATAATTAATAAAACATTAAAGATTAGGGCACACAAAATGTTCTTTGTTCATATTTTTTTATTAATTTCCGAAGTTAAAAAATGAAAAAAAAATATCAAAAATCAATTGATCATATTGTGACTGGATGGATCAGAGACAATGGTTGCAGTGGGTTTATGAGATACTAGAGGCTGCTTCTGGGCTTTTTGCAAGTTAGATACAATAATAGATTGTTAACAGACAGCTTTAAAGTTTGGCTTTGTTGGGACTTTATTAATTGTTTTCTTTTTTTCTATTAGATAGATGGTAGGGCAAATTGGTTGATTTATAATAGATTTCTATATAATAGATTTCTATATTTGTGATTTTTTTAAAAAAGTTATATAGCAATTTCGCAAATAAATAAATTCATTGTGGACTTGTTTTGCAAGGGTGGGGAAATCACTATTGCTGAAATATATTTATCAGTATTCAGCTGGGGGGAAATTTTATGTTTAATATTGTGTAATATGTTCTTTAATTCCCATAATTTATTAAGGAACATCCCAATTATAGTTCTTCATTTAGCAACCACATTTGGGTCTGGCCACTCGGTTATTAAGCAAAGTGGTTACTAAACCATGATTGTGTTTATAATCTTTAGCATTCCTTTTCATTATTGACCTGCTAAGGTCATAGATGTGTAGATTGGTCATAAAGTTACTTTTTCATCATTATCATAACTGTGAATGTGTTTTCCACAGTGCAATTTATCAACATTATTTCTGCAGTCATTGACTTGTAGTATTCCTTTTTCGGTTTCTGTTCCTATTTGATAGAACTGAAGGCTGAATGAGTTCCAAGTTCAAAGACATTTGAACTTCCTGTTTAGGTCCTTAAAAATATTGATCATAGAGTTGTAATTTTCTTTGTAGTGTTATGTATACCTACTCACATTAACTTTGTAGTAAAATAACACTATCAGTAATTTTTGGTAATATTTCTGAACTTAATTCTGAATAAGAAATCAAAATTTAAAATATTTCTGATCAAATCTCACAACAATTCTATATAATTATCTTAATAAGAGCAATTCACATAATATGAGAGATAATTATTTATAGTAAACATCTGATATTTAAATATGTAATTCAATAATTCTTATCCATTGGAACCAGAGGTAAGAGAAGGAGAATTATAAACCTGAACTCAGAAAATATCAGGTTGGTGTCTAATATTTCTTGGAAATATACATTGTGAAAAATTTAAATTAGATGAAACTACTAATCAGCAAATATTAATTATTTTCTTAACATTATCTACATTAACACTAAAATGAAAAGAGTTATAAAAGTACCCACAGTATATAGTATGTGAATATTGAGTTGTCTTTGTTCCAAAGTGAAAGATGGAAAATATTTTTGAATTGGTGTTTATAGGGAGAAATTCTAGGTTTATCAATTGAATTAAAACCAGAGACAGATATTTTATTCTGGATTTTTACATATCTTTGGTATAACATTCACCTTAATTAATATTAAGGTTCTAATCCAGGAATTGAACATTCTGGAAAATTCCAGATGATTATATTTCTTTTTGTACCATATGAACTTTATCCTGGATGTTACAAGGGAAGTTCAGTTCTAAGGACGTTTATCTTTAGAACTGAAAGTCATTTGAGGCACTTGATATATAGTGCTACAAATGAAACAGATATGTGTCTGGGACAGACTAGTCTCAGAACACCTTGAACTTTGTCCATTTTGGAGGTTTTATTTTTGGAAACCACCACCTCCCCCACAGTGATATGACCTAAAATAAGTGTTGGCAAAACACCTTATTTATTTATCGCATGAATAATCCCACCTTTCTGCTTAAATAAAGACTCAGGGCAGATTATGCTAATTACTTTATATCAATTACTTTATATCAATTATTACCAGCCTAACACCATTTTGTACCACTTAAAATGCGAAGACACTTTTCAGAGTAGTATGAAATTTGAAATAGAGTGCATTGCATTAATCAAGACCAATAGCTGCCAAGCTATTGGCAATTTATAACTATTGCCAAGTCCAAATGACACAGAAATAGTTGCAGTTGTTCACACGGTTGCTGCCTGCAACTCCATGAAAGCTGTAGTCAAGAAACCCTACAAATATGCTTTTACTGAGAAAATGCAGTATCATTCAAAGCATGCTTCATCTATTTTAATAGCACATATTCCTGTTTTATTGTGGAATGGCCATTCTAGAGATGCCTTTGAGTGTTCTTTTTTGTTACAAGATATATAGGGTGTAGATCAGGAACAGGTCTCCTTGGTGGAGCCTTCTGTTCTCTCACATACCTTACACTTGGAAGTACAGGTAGCTGCGGTCTTCTTTGCATACCAGAAACAAGTTAAATTAGTGATATTTCAACAGGCCTTCAGCTATTAGGTATTTTAGATGCACGTTCTTGTTCTTAGGTGGCTTATTTCAGTTGCTTGGTGTGTGTGTGCGTGTGCATGCATGTGTGTGTGTGTGTGTGTATAATGTTACGTTACTTATGTACATTTTTGTCTTCAAGTTAGTGTTGATTCCTGGTTTTCAAAAGTGGTTTGCTTTGCTTCCTATCTAGGCTAAGAGATGATGACTGGCCCAAGGTCACCCAGCTGCTTTTGCGCCTCAAATGAAACTAGAACTCATGGTCCCCCAGTTTCTAACTAATGTCTTCACCACTATTCCAAACTGTTTTTCTAGTGGTTCCTTACCATAATTATACTTCACAAAATTATTCATGTTGTATTCCTCTTCCTCCATTATTTGCTATTGTGGGTAGAAATCCCATGTTATCATTACTTCTGGCAAAGTAAGATTTATTCCTATGAAGTCTGTGTAACCCAGCTCGATTAATAACTGATATTAAATCTTTAATAACTGGAACAGGCCAAGTGTTTATGGTTTTAATTATATTCTGTGTATTTAATTCTGCTTTTAAAATCTTTGGATTTCTTTCATATAATTAAAGCAAGTACTCTTTTTTAAACTTGCTTGTTTAACAAATTGGACACTTCCATTATTCCTAAGTCTTTGTATCATCTTCTGGTATCAATTATCAATCAATTTCCCTCAATTAGCTGTAACCCAATATTTTTTTCTCCTTTAATGATAGTACCTGTGAGAGGAATCTTGGAGTCCTAGTAGACCATCATTTAAATATGAGCCAGCAATGTTTTGCCGCTACCTAGTCCTAGGCTGCATTAACAAACACATAGAATCAAGATCACGTGAAGTGTTAGTACTACTTTAAAATGTCTTGGTAAGGCCACACTTGAAATATTGCATCCAGTTTTGGTTGTCACAATATAAAGAAGATGTTGAGACTCTAGAAAGAGAGAGATAAAAGCAACAAAGATGATTAGGGGACTGGAGACTAAAACATATGAACAACAATTTCAAGAATTGGGCATGTCTAATTTAGTAAAAAGAAGGACTAGAGATGACATGATAGCAGTGTTCCAATATTTGAGGGACTGCCACAAGGTAGAGGGCGGTCAACCTATTCTCCAAAGCACCTGAAGAAGAAGTAATGGATGGAAACTAAGCAAGGAGAGAAGCAACCTAGAACTAGAAAGAAATTTACTGATAGTTTGAACAATTAATTATTGGAATGACCTGCTTTCAGAAGTTAGAATTTGGATTAGAAGACCTCCAAGGTCCCTTCTAACACTGTTATTTTGCTATTATGTTAATTGCTAAAGTTGCACATTTGTCTGGACTGAATTGTATTATCACTGAATACATGGACAATGTTCAGTAGATAATTGACTTCTATTTTTCATTTAATGAACGTTTTTGCATTATCCATGTATAGCAAATTGATTATTTTTGGAACCTGTTTTGAAAATTGATAGCACCTTTGGGTTTTGTTTAAATTATGTATAAGTGATATGACTGCTAAAACAAATAGTAAAAGTGACAGTGAGTCACTTTGGAATAGATCTCTTCTGATTTTACTTTGCTAATCTCTTCAATCTTCATTTTTAGATTTGTTTTTATGGATTATTTACACTTTCAATGTTTTACTAATCCCACATTTTAAATACATTTTCTGACCCAGTCATGTAGAAGGAAATGAAATGCTTTTTTATAGTCAGTTCAAGCTGAAATAGGTTTGTTTTCTTTCTGAGTTTTTAAGGATGACCCTGTCAGTTAGTAAATGGTTTGTAGTTTTGATTTATTATACATCAGAATTGTTTTCTGTTGCCCAGATTCCTTTTATAAGTCTGTAAGATGATCTACAACAAGTATAGAAAAGATGCATTTGCTATAGATTACATGTGTATTTTTATACCTATGATGAAATATCTAAAAAATAAAATTTGCTCTTGCAGGTATATCCAGTGAACAAATACACACATATGTATGTGTGTGTGTGTATTGGAGAAAACTGTCATTGGAAAAATATGTAGCTGCTTTTATTTCTTTACTATTTCTTACTGTTATTTTGAATACACTTCCAGTACTATTAATCAGGAGTTATAAAGGTTTTTTTTTTTTACAAATAATGCAAGCCTTTACATTTTGGTTTTACATTAATGGGCATAAGATTTCTAAAACACTTATCTGTTTCCTTTTAAATTATTTTGCTTGTCTGAACATGCTTAGTTATGATAGGGTGTAAAAGAAAAGAATAGTTTGATTTACAGTCTTTACACAAAGGAATAGTGAACCATCAGAGAAGATTAAAAAAAAATCAGTTGTGTTGACATTGACAGATAAAAGAAGTTGCCAGTGGGGGGGGGGGGAACTATTTTGCTACTTTAATAAATGGGTATACATGAATAATTAGTTGGTGACAGATTTAATGACAAGCCAGTCAGGGATACAGGAAATCTGCATCCTGCGAAGTAAAATCTGTCAGTACATGAACTGACAAGAGAAAAAAAAATAGATGATTTGATTGTGAGACAGACAGTTTGTCTTAATATGGATAATATTAAATACAGGTAATCATAATACTTAAAAACAAGGTACAATTCAGTTATTTTGAAACCGTTAGTATTTTCAGCAGCCGATTTCACAAACTCTGTATCTCCAAAAAAGGAGAAAAAAAAAAGATCCAGGGAACTACAGACCTATCAGCCTGACCTCAATACCTGAGAAGATTCTGGAAAAGATAATCAAGCAGCGAATCAGCAGATACCTAGAGGCAAAGAAAGTCATAAGCAAAAGCCAACATGGGTTTGTCAAAAGTGGATCATGCCAGACAAATCTCATTGCATTTTTTGACAAAGTGACAAAATCAATGGACTAGTGGATATACTATATTTAGACAGTATGGCATTTGATAAAGTAGACCACAACTACTACTTGATAAGATAGAAAAATGTGGGTTAGACAGCATCACTACCAGATGGATTCATAACTGGCTGACCAGTCACACACAACGTGTAGTCCTCACTGGAACTGGATCTACATGGAAGGAAGCATGTAGTGGAGTTTTAAGCCCAGTACTGCTCAACATCTTCATCAATTATTTGGATGACACAATAGATGGGGAACTCATCAAATTTGCAGATGACACTAGGGTGGCAGGAATAGCCAAGAATCCAGAAGATAGGCTTAAGATACAAAAGGATCTTGACAGACTTGAATATTGGGCACTATCTAACAAAATGAGAGGGGTAGAATCGAGATCACGTGAAGTATTAATACCACTTTATAATGTCCTAATAAGACCACACTTGGAGTACTGTATCCAGTTTTGGCTGCCATGATGTCAAAAAGATGTTGAGACTCTAGAAAGAATGCAGAGAAGAGCAATGAAGATGATTAGGAGACTGGAGGCTAAAATAATAAAGAACAGTTGCTGGATTGGGTATGTCTAGTTTAATGAAAACAAGGACTATGGGTGACATGATAGCAGTGTTCCAATATCTAAGGGGTTGCCACAAAGAAGAGGGAATCAAGCTATTCTCCAGAGCACCTGTGGGCAGGACAAGAAACAATGGACAGAAACTAATCAAGGAGAGAAGTAACCTAAAACTACGAAGAATTTCCTGTCAGAACAATTAATAAATGGAACAACATGTAAATGCTGCAACACTGGAAGTTTTTAAGAAGATGTTGGATAGCCATTTATCTGAAGTGGTGTAGGGTATCCTGCCTAAGCAGGGGCTTGGCCTATACCTCCAAGGTCCCTTCCAACTCTGTTATTCTATTCTATGTAAGAAAAAAGTATTGTTGTTGTTAGTCATGACCCATCATGACCCCATCGACAACGCTCCTCCAGGTCTTCCTGTCCTCTGCCATCCCCCAGAGTCCAATTAAGCTCACACTGACTGCTTCAGTAACTCCATCCAGCCATCTGATTCTCTGTCGTTCCCGTCTTCTTTTGCCATCAATCGTTCCCAGCATTAGGCTATTCTTCAGTGAGTCCTTCCTTTTCATTAGGTGGCCAAAGTATTTGAGTTTCATCTTCAAGATCTGGCCTTCTAAAGAGCAGTCAGGGTTGATCTCCTCTAGGACTGATCATTTTAATCGCCTTGAGGTCCAAGGGACTTGTAGGAGTCTTCTCCAGCACCATAATTCAAAGGCCTCAATTCTTTGGCGCTCAACTTTCACAGCCATACATTGCAACTGGGAAAACCATAGCCGTGAGTATATGCATGTTTGTTGGCTGAGTGATGTCTCTTCTTTTTAGTATGCTGTCTAGATTTCCCATAGCTTTCCTCCCCAGGAGCAAGCGTCTTCTAATTTCTTGGCTGTAGCACCCATGTGTGGTGATCTTGGAGCCCCGGAAAATAAAATCTGTCACTACCTCCATTTCTTCCCCATCTATTTGTCAGGAATTGAGAGGGCTGGATGCCATGATCTTAGTTTCTTAATGTTGAGTTTCAAGCCAACTTTTTCTCTCTCTTCCTTTACCCGCATCAAGAGGCTCTTTAATTCCTCTTCAGTTTCTGCCAATAGAGTGATATCATCTGCATATCTGAGGTTGTTGATATTTCTCCAGGCAATCTTAATTCCAAGTTGTGATTCATCTAGCTCCGCCTTTACCATTATGTGCTCTGTATATAAGTTAACTATGCAGACGGATAGTATACAACCTTGCCAAACTCCTTTCTCAATTTTGAAACAATCAGTGGTTCCATGTCCAGTTCTCACTTCTTGACCCGCATATAGGCTTCTCAAAAGACAAATAAGATGGTCTGGTACATGCATCTCTTTAAGAACTTACAACAGTTCGTTGTGATCCACACAATCAAAGTCTTTAGCATAGTCAATGAAGCAGAAGTAGATGTTTTTCTGGAACTGCCTAGCTTTCTCCATGATCCAGCATATGTTGGCAATTTGATCTCTAGTTCCTCTGCCTCTTCGAAATCCTGCCTGTATTTCTGGTAGTTCTCGATCTATATACTGCTGGAGCCTAGGTTGTAGGATTCTGAGCATAACTTTGCTAGCATGTGAAATGAGTGCAATGGTGTGGTAATTTGAACATTCTTTGGCATTGCCTTTTTTTGGAATTGGAATGTAAACTGACCTTTTTGCAATCCTGTGGCCAGTGTTGACTTTTCCAAATTTGCTGGCAAATTGAGTGTAGCACTTTTATTGCATTATCTTATAAGATTTTGAATAGTTCAGCTAAGGCCCATTTGACTTCACATTCCAGGGTGTCTGGCTTGAGGTCAGTGACCACCCCATCGTGGTTATCAGGGATGTTAAACTTGTTCTTACATAGTTCTTCTGTGTAATTTTGCCACCTCTTAATCTCTTCTGCCTCAGTTATGTCCCTGCCATTTTGGTCCTTTATCATGCCCATTTTTGCATGAAACATTCCCTTCGTATGTCCATTTTTCTTGAAGAGCTCTCTGGTTCTCCCTATTCTATTGTTTTCTTCTATTACTTTGCACTGTTCATTTAAGAAGGCATTCTTATCTCTTCTGGCTATTCTCTGGTATTCTGCACTCAATTGGGTGTATCTTTCTCTTTCTCCCTTGCCTTTCACTTCCCTTCTTTCCTCAGCTATTTGTAAAGCTTCCTCAGACAGCCATTTTGCTTTCTTGCATTTCTTTTTCTTTGGGATGGTTTTAGTTGCTACATCTTGTACAATGTTGCAAGTATCCATCCATAGTTCTTCAGGCACTCTCTATCTGATCTAATTCTTTAAATCTATTTGTCACCTCTACTGTATATTCATTAGGGATATGATTTAGTTCATACCTGAATGGCCTAGTGCTTTCCCCTACTTTCTTCAATTTAAGCCTAAAGTTTGCCATGAGAAGCTCATGATCTGAGCCACAGTTAGCCCGTGGTCTTGTTTTTACTGACTTTATACAGTTTATCCATCTTTGGTTGCAGAGCATATAATCAATCTGATTTCTGTGTTGACCATCTGGTGATGTCTATGTGTAGAGTAATCTCTTGGTTTGTTGGAAAAGAGTGTTTGCTATGACCATCGTATTCTCTTGACAAAATTCTACCAGCCTGTGCCTTGCTTCATTTTGTACTCCAAGGCCAAACTTGCCTGTTATTCTGGTTATCTTTTGGCTTCCTACTTTAGCATTCCAATCCCCCATGATGATAAAGACATCATTTTTTGGTGTTAATTCCAGGATGTGTTGTAGGTCTTCATAGAACCAGTAAACTTCATCTTCTTCAGCACCAGTTGTTGGGGCACAGACTTGGACTACTATGATGTTGAATGGTTTGCCTTGGATTTGAACTGAGATCATTCTGTCATTTTGGGGATTGTATCTCAGTACTACTTTTCCTACTGTTTTATTGACTATGATGGCTACTCCATTTATTCTGAGGGATTCTTGCCCGCAGTAGTGTACCTGATGGTAAGAAAAATAGTAACTTCTATATCTCTAGCATTAACAATACACTGTTTGTGCTAGTACTGGTTTGTGTCATTTTATGAAAAGAACGTTGTTAATCTCCATTTGTGTCAAATACAATTGCTTTCTTATTTAATCCCTAATTTACAAATATTCTCCTTAAAAGTATTATAACATTGAAATAAAATTGTGAATATATAGCATATGCTGAGTTTCTTTAATTTTCAGTATTTTTAAATATATAGTTTAAGTATAGTTCATTAGTAATAATCCTTTCTTCAATTTATAAGTATTATTTTGTAATGCAATGATCAAATATACATCCTGAATAAAATTCAATATTTATATTTTAATTTTACATCAAGGATCTCCCTCCACACCCACCAAAATAGGATTTTTTCAATATTTTCAGCAATTTTTGAAATGAATGTATAATAATTGGAGAATGTAGAGATTTTTATACACATTTATAATGAATATATTGCTGCTTTCATACAAATATTAACAGAATTCCTAAAAATTCTAATAAGCAGCAGGCTAGTGCACACATGATTGGTAAACTGACTTCCATAGAAGTAGGAATAGCTAAGATAATAAAAAAACCTTATCAGCGCAGAAAAGGTTAATGTTATGTCATACATGGATCCTGGTTCATTGTTCTAATAAACTCAAATACCTAAACCAACTTCAATCATATCCTGTAAAGGACAAATATGTACATTAAAAAACTTGAATGAAAATGTAGATCCACCAGGTCCTTTAAAGATTCACACTCCTTTCTTCCCCAAAATTAATAAACTATTTTCTTTTCAATACTTACTACAGATTTCATATTAAATATAAAACTTTTCCAATTCTTTTGTGATAATGAATGAAATACAGTATTGCTACTGATTATACATGATAACTTGAGAAGCATTATGTATTATAAAGCAGCAGCTGGTTTATCATCTGATCACAAAAGTAAAGCCAATCACCAACTAGCATCTACTGTACCCAAAGTAGCTTCACAGTAGTCTTATTCATAATTTTCTCATCAAAATCTCTTTGTGCTCCATGTAGTACTGAAAATCTTTTAAATGCCTCTGTACACTTAACTAGAAGGGTGCAGCATTTGATGCTAGTATAATCTTGAGTGTTGTGTTGAAATAATGAAGCAACACAAGAAGTTACTTGAAGGGTTAATTTTGGGAGGTATGGATTATTGGCAGAATTAATTGTAATAAAATTATAATAAAATATGTAACTATTAGATATGAAATAAGAAATGTTCAGTAAGCACAGTGTAAGTAAGCACTATCTTGACATGGGATTATTAAAGGCTTTACAGTTATAACTGTGAGCACTCATTTGCTTTGAAAAGAAACAGTGATTATTTGATCTCTGGTTATAATAGTACAAATGATTTATGTTTCTGAAAAACTGCATTTATAAAGGACAGATTACATAACTTTATAATTGGTTGTATATTATAATTTTGAAATATTTATATGGAATGCAGGATTTAAATTTGGATTAATGATTGTAAATATGTCTGAAAGACATACCAAGTTGTCATAGCATTCATAAAATATGATAGTAGAGATAAACTCTACTATCATATTATCATATTATCAACTATCAAATTTTTTGCTACTTGAAACATTTACAGGTTTTGAAACTAAATACATAGAACAATTATATGCAATTGCACAGTCAAATCTGAAAAGACCTAGGAGAGGAAATGTTATCACATGTCCTAGAACAGTGATGGCGATCCTTTTAGACACCGAATGCCCAAACTGTGCACATGCATGCCGAAACTGAAAGGGGTGTGTGCATGCATGTGAACGCGTGCATACACAGACATGCGTGCACATGCAAGGAGATGCACACATGCGTAGCAGAGACCTGAAGACCAGCTGGTCAGTTCCCAACACTGGCAGCGTGACAAGAGGTAAGATAATTTTCTTTTGTGAGCTTCTGTTTCATCGTTTGCAGGGAAACGGAAGCTTATGAAAGAAACACCACGGAGATCTTACCTGGGGCGACGGTGTGCGTGCCAGCAGAGAGGGGTCTGCATGCCACCTCTGGCACATGTGCCATACGTTTGCCATCACGGCCCTAGAGTTTACTATAATTGGTTAATAAGTAGATTTGACTGATTATTTTAGTTACTGTTCAAATGTATAATTCACAAAAATGCTTCACTCAAAATAGTTAAAAATACTTTCCTGCGATAAAGAATACATTATATAAAATGTGTAACATTAATTAAATGAGATCAAATTATACACAAATAAGGGAATTTAGAAAAGACATTTATCTACATAAATCAAAACCAGGTGTCAGGTAACCAAGATTATGATACATATAATCAATTGCAATTAAATTTTAATAAAGAGAAGTATCAAATGATAGATATAAGAAATATAATGCAATATTTAAAAAAAACCATAGCAGCAAATTTATTTATAATTACTGTCATCCAAACTTTACTCATTCACAATAAAATTTGCCTGCTTGTCGTATAAGATCATAAACTTTACTACTCTCTGACTCCAGGTAGCATTTGTATTTATATGCATAATCTGAATATGAAAGGCTGGTTATCTTGTGACCTGTCATATTAGCTCTAAAAGAAATAATATTGAAATGACAGTAACACAAAATTTTCTTCTTGAGCCTACATGTTATGTGAAATTTGATGTGTGTATGTGTGTGTAGAATGGTGTCTTATGGAACATACAAGGTATATTTTTCCCAGAGTGGTGCCTGATCTTTAGAATGATCTCTCTGCCCTCACCTAATATGCAACTGGGTTTAATCCTTTAGGTCTTATAAAAGCAACAAAGACACATGTTTTCCTCAGACATCTGGTTCAGGTTGATTAGAATTGAAGGTAGTCCTCTTTATAGTATCTCTTTCTTGAATTAGGATTTTTAAAAAGGTTTTTGCTATAAAAGTTCTTAGGTTGTAACAGAAGGAGTGACAAATTTGTGGGTGGAATCAAGAGAGAAATCAGCTTAGTCACTTGGTAGCCAAAACAAGTAAGTCTAACTACTCTTGAATTCCATTGACTCTTATGTAGTACCAAAATACCTCACCATTGGTAGATCCTATGTTTAGGAATGAGTGGTAATAAATCATTTTAATTGAAATTTCACATTTAGTTCTCGTCTTTCATGCCTGACATAAATATAAACTACAATCAATTTTATTAATTTTAATGTCCTGTCACAAATTTTAATTTAGCTCTGCAGTGGAGAAATGGAAATATTTCTGTATTGGTCTTGCGAATACAGGGCTGAGCTAAAATTCCTACTATTTTAAATATAGGCTCAAAAACGCTCTTATTTAGAAATTCTGAAAAGTTAAGGTGGTTAGATAGGTGCCAATCCAATGTTTGACAGGTACTAATGAAATCTCTTCTATGGTGAAAATAACAACTTAACATGAATCATGTCTTTCTTGATTCTAAATCTGCATTTTGAATCATATTGAAACTGATTGACACTGACCTAAAAAGGAAAAATAAACACAAACAAAACATAAATGTGCATCCCCCCAGGGAATTCAAAGTTCACTTTTCTGATTCATCCTCTGAAACTGTGTACACCAAAAACATTTGGAGAAAAGTGAATTTCACCTAATGACAAACTGCCGAGCTTTTTGTTTATCACATATCATGATGCTCAAAGAAATAAAACTGTGATAAAACACCTGTAGGCAAACTGGAAAAAATGTGGATTTTATAGCACTAATAATAAAACTGCTGATTCTTGCTCTGCGATGGCTGTCCATGAGCTGAGCCCATGATATTGAAGACTGAAATTATATAATAGTTTTGGATAATGTTGAACTTGGAGCATAGGAAAATAGCATTATCTCTAACTCTGCTATCTTTAACTTGGACTAGTTGGATGGGACATGAAAAGTTGGCTCTTGGAGATAATCAGTGGAGGATGAATGCTGCTTGTCTTAAAGGGAACAGAAGTATGTCATTTCTTGAAAATATTGTCCTGGATCCATTTCTAATAAATGGTGATTTGTTTTCCATCCTTTCCTTTTTGGGAAAGATTGTGAAAAAGGTGGAAAATCAGCTATAGAAGTTCCTAGAGATAGCAGATTCTCCCGGCCAGCCCCCCCGCCCCCCCC